>JAQGAV010000307.1:0-37090 GCA_034691345.1 Phasmarhabditis papillosa
GGTTTTATGAAATCAAACCATCGCAAAAAGACGCCATGATATTTTTCTAGTAACAAGCAATAAATTGTGCTTCTAATTATACCAAGAACATCTACTTTCGATGAAAATTGAGAAATATCTGGAAGCCTTTATAACACCGCACCTTGCAGACTTTTTCTTGTTGCAGACTATACTTTCGTTTTGTAACTTAGTGTATAGTTTGTATCAAGAGCTAGGCTTGCAGCGCAGTATTCTAGAGAGTAACGATGTTATGTAAACATTTAAGATTAATAGATTAAATGTCTCCTTTTGAACTATCATTTTACTTAAAATCTATGTCAAAACTCTTAAAAATAACTTCTGCAAAACATAAAAGATACAGTTCTAGCAATAGGAAGGCGGTATTTGAAAACACGGAATGGGCTTTGACCACCATTGCTGTAATATAACGCATTTTATAAAACTTTATAAGATTTAATAACGAAATTGTTTACAATACCTAATAATATCTTCTCTTATTAATAATTATATTTTAGCATGTCTTCGTAGTGGTTTGGTTGCTCTATTAGGTCTTATTACGGCCTTTTATTCTCTTACTAGAATAATTAGACTTCATTCTAATCATCCTTCTCACATTAGATTGTTACTATATTTTATTCTACTTGTACATTGTATTGCCGGGTAAGAAAACATATTATATAAAACTAATAGACAAAATAATTAATGAACCAGAACTACCAAATACCTAGTTTAGTAAGGCAGTTAGACGAAAAACTTTCTAGTAACCAAGAAATTAACGTTTATGTATTATAAAACTATATAATTTTATATATTTATTAGAAAATATATTACATATTATAAAAACAACAAACATATAACAAAACTTGTTCCCATAGAGATAGGCGCATAACTTGCCTAAGAGCACCTTCTAATCTTAAGGTTTCCCGGTTTTAAATTTTCTAAATGATTTGGATTAACTAACTCGACTATGAAGGATATCAGTGACCAACGGCTCAAACAATAAAGTCCTTCCCTTACCCTGACAGAGAAAATGAACCTATGACAAGATTTTGTCTTCCCTTCGAAAGGAGTAAGAAGCTCCCGATTGCTAGAGCATATGGCCAAAGTGTTTAGAATCGGTTCTAATAGAAACAACTGGTCACAGAAATACAAACTGTTATATATATTTATTTATATATATAATTATATATTTGTTTTAGTTCGTTTGAATGGTTTCTTGGTTGGAATACACAACTTGCTTTGGTTATTTTGTATGCAAAGGCAGTAGAACTAGTAATAATATGCTACTTTTATCTAGATGTAGCTTCTAACATGATGCATTGGAGTTCTGCGGCCGGAAGAAGGTAGTAAACTGTTTGTATATTTATTAATATTATAATGTTATAAAGAACATAATTGGAGCAAACCTACTCCTTAAAAATGCTCACTATCAAAAAGAGTGTTAGTAAACCATCTTTTTGTGGAATTTTTTAAGTATAAACTATTTTTTTAAAGAAACAAGAGTTAGAAAATATTTATTAGTTAAAATCAGTAAATATTTATAATAATGTTCTTACAGACTATGTTTCTCTGCACTATTTCTAATGTTTACGTATTTTACATTATTCTTAGTAATGGGACTACTTCTCTCAATGGAACCATGGACTGATTGTCATGGTAAATAATAAACTTTAATAACTTTAATAACTTTAATAACTTTATTATTAATATTATTAACTTTATTAATAACTTAATTTAGCCCCATATTGGATTTGGTTCTCCGCTGGAGAATTTGTTACAGTTCAACTAATGGTCGGTTCTTTCTATTTAATACTCCGTCGTATGAGTAGAATATCAGCATCTAATAATATTAGAAGAAATCAAAAATATGATCTTATTAGGTAAATTATATTAAATAATAACAATGACTATTATATTACACAAAAGAAAATGATGTTGTTAATGAAAACCAACTATTGATTACAGTTTGAGAATAATGTTTAGACCTTGAGAATTTTGGCCCCAACATCTTGTGCCGAGCCAAACCTATCGGTGCGCCCCGTTTGAGTGAGCCGGGACCCCCTTACAAAATATTTTTGTTATTACATTAAAGGAAACAGTGACATTGGGTAAAGATCAATTATACGTGAAATCGTGAGCATCAGTCTTTTTGAAACAGGAAAATAGTTTATCGAAAAACAGCATGATATGAAAGTAATATAACATTCAAAAAAGAAGCGAATTATACTAATAATATCTCTTTTCAGTCTTTTTTGGGTGTTTGAGACTTCTGTTCTAGCCGACCTCTGCTATCATATTGGAATGTTCATTCTAGCTGACGATCATAAAGGATGCAGTGGAGTTTTTGTGAGTTTATATACAATTGTATTAAACTTATTTAGTTATATTAAAACAGAGAAGTAATTTTCAACTAATAATGAGAGGTTATATTATCTTTAAAGGTCAGAAACATACATAATCAACATAGTTCTGCTCTATCAATAATCGTTTATAACACAATAATTTCAATAAATAATACAGCATAACAACATTCAGTGTGCATTCAGTTTTATACAAAATAACAGTTATATAATGTCATTTTGTGATAAAACATGCTGCAAACCCAATAGTCAGTCCTTCAACGTTCTATTTCAGAATCATGATCAAGTTCGCTACAGTCTACTAAAGGCTCCTTATGATCTATTCTCATTCTTATTACCAGTATGGGCTATTTTATATGTATTTAGACCGACTGGAAAAAGACTAAACCAAAATGAAATGGATACTGAGGTTAGTAAGATAAATGTTTATAGAAACAACAATTAGTATTGAAAAAGAGTTAGATCTTCGAATCATGTAGTGGAATTCAAAAGTAGTGGGCTGTTGAAAAATTATAGGCTTACTTCGCAAGGCTTCCGTCAAATATACAAAACACATAACAGTCAAATAGAGAGCTATCCTGAGCTGATACTTTTTCAATCACCTTCAAACTGATTTATGTTTTATGGGAATAATATACATCGAATTATCTTTGTTAATTATAACAGTAGTATAAAAATATGTTATTAAAAATCTATTATATTTAACTTTTTCTTTCTAGGAATTTCTGTCTCGTGGTTCTGCTTCCTCTATATCTGCTATAGCCGAAGTAGTTGTTGTAAGGAATTGGAGAAGGAGATATAGACCTCTAACACAGGTTTGTAACAATAAATAATAAACTATTATAAAACTATTGACTAATGTGTATAACAAAGGTTTTGTACATATTCGATTAACATTTCACATAAAAGAGCCTTTCTCATTTTATAAAAAAAGACTATTTATTCCTTATATCAATGTATATCACATGACGGGTGTTCTGTTATTCTTTCCATCTTTGAGGCAGCTAGAAGTCGGTTTGCGGAAATTATAAGAAAACATTTTAAATCTTTATATGTTTAACTATTATATAATGTTTTATTACAGCCTTCTATCCATGATCGCCCTGTTATTCCTGGCCGACCGCGGCCATCTCAAAGACTAAGACATGTTAACTCAGCACCGTCTATTCAAGCTATAAGGAGAATGTCGGTAAGACAATAAAATAAATAAAACTAAAATTATTTATTTTAACTAAAACTTTATAAGATAATTAGGTTCTCTTTTAAAGTTGAAGTATTACAATGACTTTTGTGTATCGTGTCGTGTACACTTTCAAATTCTCTTTTTAATCAATTAAAGAAATTTTACTATTTTATTTTAGACATCTCGCAGTTTAGTCAGCAGTCCTTTATACAGTATACCGGAAGAAATGCACCAACAAATGGTTAGTTAATCTTGGTTATTTCTCGCCACTTTGTCAAATTTATCCTATTTAAGCTCCGTTAGGCTCAGGGAATCTAGCGGGCTGGAGCTGGAAAATCTTCAAAACCTCTGGTTAAACTTGGAAGTTGTTCGTATCAGTAATCAGTGAAAGTATTAAAAATATTTAGTAGTATCCTTTGTTTCACCAAATCAGCTGATCTTAAGCTAATAATATATATTCTAGATGCGCAACTCCCGTGACTCCATAGACTATGATTCTGACGGAGACGTGGAAGTTGTAGTCGGATCAGTGGATCGATATTTGTCTCATATTGATATCGATTGATTTATTGATTGGGCTCTGCCCGTTTTTCATATAATCTGTTAACCATCTTAGTTTCGTTTAGTTTCTTTTTTTTATTTTAAGCCTTATTTTGCCATACTCCTGATTCTTTCCTACTTACTGTTATTCTTCATTTGTTCTTCACATATTCGGGTATGTAAAAATAATTTCTAATTAATAATATTAAAGTTTTTGTTAAATCTGCCAGTTATCAGTTAAATGCGTGTTTATTATTGTTAATCTAAAAGAGAATTATATTATGTTTGTATAAAAACGGTCGCCTAATGTGTATAAATAAATGATTCTTAAATTCTGTTGAGAAGAGTTTAACTCCAGCTTTAGCTTATGGTGAGCTGATAATGAAGAAAATAAGGATAACTTCATAGAATAAGAATAAGATTTACTGACACAGATATAAGTACATGAACCATACTACTATTAGATGATCAACTGGAGTAGCCGTCACATGCCTTATGTAAAATAAGTCTAGAATATGTAATTCAGCCGCCACAATTTATAAGGATATAATTTAAAAGTTATATGTATCTAAGAAGAACTTTTTTGTGTACCATGACTAGTACTTTACCTTTTTGTACTTTGCCACTACAACACTTACATTTAGAACTAACTGTATTTTGTTATTAACCACTTGTACAAGGTTATTTTGTTAAAATCCGTGCAAATATTACAATTCTCTTATTTTGCGCTCTCTTTTCTGTATATAAATGTATTCTTTTATTCTAACTTATCTTCTGTCCTTATTTCTCACTTAGAAACTACTTTAAAACACAAAATATCACCATTTACAAGTACTTCTCGACCGCCCACCTGTTTTATGTATTTTAACAATTTTCAACACCGCGCAACTGTGAATTATACATGCCGTTTAGTGTCGCCATCCATGGTTCGCGGCCTTGCCGGTCACTAATTATAATGTTAAGAAAGCATCGAAGAAGTCTAAATCCGAAATGGTGCGAGACCTTTTTAGTTCAGGCTCTTTTTAAGTTTGCCTTCCATGTCCGTGTTCTGTAATTCTCGTTAATTTGCGAAAGTAAACTTCTATAAGTCTAGACCATATTATTTACTAACTTAACGGGACTATGACAAGGATTTCGATCAACTTCAATAAAAATATAATATTTTGCTCAATAAGAAGTTATAATTATGGTTATACTGAGAATAGTTCTTTTTTGAGGTATTTCAGTTTAAAAGCGCCCCGGGTTACTGTATATTTTTATATGACTTTGCGCTTCTTTTAGCAAACTCGACTCAACTAACGAGGGAAAGGTCTGAACTCGTGGTGGAAAAATAAAACGAGTTCAACAAAAAATAAAAAAAGTTTCCGGTAGTCTTAGAGGTCCCCTTTGAGGTCCACAGGGTGTCATTTTTTTTCGCCACCAGGAGTTCAGACCTTTCCCTCGTAAGCACATTTAGCCAGTAACCACAGAAGACCTTAACGATTAACATAAACAAACTAATTTTCCCTATATAATTAACAAGTAAACTCAACGGGTTGATAAAGTAACGTATATCTGGTAACAAACTCCAAATTCCTTAGAACAATTCATCACTATGAGTTACTTATTATCCAGAGACTAGACATTCTATTTCACTTAGTATTGAGAGATGGAGAATACCCTTACCATGATAGTATTCCAGTAATTGTGTAGTACATAATACTTATTGTAGAGATGGACACCTCTGTGACTTCAGGAATGAGCCGATTCAGGCAAAGAACTGAGTCTAAACGAGTACACCGTCTGTGTCAGCGACCGAGACACTCATCTCTCATTACCTGAAATACAAATAAGTTCTGTTTGTAAACCTCGAATAGATTCAGAATGAACCTTCACCCCCCTTATTATTCCTTGTTTCACTGAACAGCATCCTTTTTATTTCCAGCCCTCTGGCAACTTTTCTCTCGGTCCATAAGAGATATTGAGGGCTCAGTTCCTAGTGTCTTTTCCCTCTCTCTCACTTATACCATTAGAGCCCATTCTCTCGCCCCTTTTCTCTTATATAACACTACTATTTCTTGCTTCTTTCTAGGCTAAACCCTCTCTAATTAGATATTTCTCTAACTTTTCCTTCCCATGACACCGCGTCTCTTAAATATTACGCTCTCTCACTCTCAGTTCTCTTTTTGTGCCACCGCGACCCCCATTTTCGCCTTTTTTTGCGCTCGCCGGCCGCGCACCAATTTAGTCAGTCGTTTGGCAGTAGCAAGCATGTTGCCAAACTATGAACACTCACGGCACAACTAACCCACGTGAATATATTTAACAAAGAAGAATATCTTGCAAAAAAAGGAAGAAAAACTATGCTTTGTTTTGTTTGGAGCAAAAGATCAGTCGGAAAAGGCAAAGGTCAACTCCGAGAAAAGAATGAAACTAAACGAATAATTTATAGTTAGTTTATATTTATAGTAGAGATAGCAAAAACAACTATTGAAACTTTATTATAAATATAAGCTGGTGAACAATTGTCAACATAATATCTAGCATAGCAAAATAGTATGTTGTGAATTGGATCCAGCTCTTTTCGATATTTCGAACTAACTCAGTCCTTTTTTCAATCGTTGACAAGTTCAATTACTGTCATACCATTTTCAATGTATCCCGGTAGTCATACTGTAGCCTACAGTAATCCCATCTCTCCCTCTGTATCAATTCTTGTCATCTGATTTTCGTCGGTCGTTTTTTCGTCATCGATCGTTCTCTGCCAATTTCTCCCTTTTAAACGGCCACAAAATCCGTTTTTGTTTCTGATCAAAATGTTGTTTTATTGCCAATTTTTATATTTATAAATATATTTATTAAAGTTTGTTCTCAGATATAATTTATAAACTCTTTAATTCAATACATTCAACGAGGTCGAAAGAAAAAGTCATTCGAATATAAAATTCATTTTTGGTTAAAAAGTCCCTTTTAAAATGCCTAGAAATTGAATTTCCTCATTGTTGTCCAACGGGGTTTTGTTTTCCGTTTGGTTTCAATTTACGTTCGGCATGTCCGATGTTTAGCCAGATCTCAATTTGCTTGTAAACAACGGGCAACCAACCGTTGCGCCTTCTTGAGATTATTGCGCCGTGCTTTTTTCTAAGTAACATCTTTAAGACTTCTAGTTTGTTTATATCAATTAAGAAATCCTAAGAATCCGAAATTTTGCATACAAAAAGTAGACTAGCTGTTGACTGAATATACTGTAACTTGTTCGTTTTCAACAAACAATTTAACCAATAATACCATTTATCTCTGCTAACCAATGACCGTAGCATAGAAGCGCCCGGGAGGACGGCTTTAGGCTCTGAATATCGGCCCCAATCTTTTCAATTGTTTATGTTACTAGTCCGGTTCTTTCCTTCTTTCAATGTAACATTTAATGTCCCTATTTGAATTGCACATTTTGAACTGGCCAAGTTGTGTTTCGCACTTGTTGGATACAATTACAAGAATTAATTAATATATTCTTTTATTCTATTTAGCGCAGCAGATTATATCAAAATGTTACCTTAGCCAAATACACAACAATTTCAGATAACAAATTTAAAATATAAGTAAAAAGTCGCTAAATTCAGTCTAATTCGTGAGAATTCCTGTTTAATATTCTAAATTTATTCAAATATTCTTCTATTCACCCAGTTATCTCATTAATTTAGCGGAAAAAATTGGAAAAGCGCTAGAAATTAGACGAAAATTACATTTTGAGGCAGTTGCTGTTGCAGAAAAGGCGGTAAACAATCTAATTGGTTAAACGAAAAGATCAAAATATTAGATTTATTATTTGTAAATATAATTAGTGTTATAATTATAGTATATACTATATAACAACATTTATCACAGGGGTGGTCAACCTCCGAATCAGCCTAATATCCCTTTATAACTGATTTATATTAGACAGCCGACTGTACAAGAGTATCAGAGTGTGCTTCTAGTAATCTCATACAAAGCTTTAACCTTCTGGAGAATGTACGCATAACTACAAAGCTCTGAAAGTTTATAGGAGGATTCTCGGAGAAGAGAACATTCTTTTATTCATTTTATTAATGCCTCAGCTGCTGTAAGGATAACTTAAACAGGCTAAAACTTAACTTATTGAAGTTTCCATTACCGTTGAATCTTTCACAAAGTTATGCATTTTTAGACCTTATTATAATTCTCTCTCAAGTTGAACTCGAAACGGTTCATATAAAAGAACTTTACCATTTAGTTTAACAATCTGATCTGACCAGTGTGGTCACTATTCCCCCCACACTTGTTCCATTAATTTAAGATAACTTCTTTTTCTTTCTCTGTAAAGAGTGTTCTCGTTCTTTTTTCACTAATTTTTACGTCAGAGTCGGCAGTGAAAGTTCTTTTGTAAAATATAAATGCAACATTTAAACAACCTTTTTAGTATATAAATTAACACTTGAAAAGACACATAAAACTCATAAAAACGGGATGAAAAACTGTTCTAAAACGAGCAATTGGCTGAAATTTAAAGAAATTGTTTAGCCGGTTTAAAGAGTTAATTGGATCATATAACCTAGCAAAAGGACCGGGTTCAGGCCGGTACTGGCCAAACCATTCGGAAAATACAAAATGTTCTCAAAACTGGAACATAACAACAAAACTAGATTGTTCCGAGCGGGATCGAACCATCGACCTTTCTGAAATGAGGCAAGATCTCAACCCACTGCGCCATTTCACACTCCTTTTTAGATAACAGTAAACCACTAACTGTTAGCCAAACAGTTAATACTCTTTCATTTTATATACTTTTCACATTTATAACTAGTTGGACCTGATTTCCTTAAAAACTGTTCTATCCTTTGATGTTCGCTCATCTTGCGCATTCTGTGTATTGGTCCTGTATGCTCAATGTATATTTTACTCCGACAGGGTGGTCTAGTCTTCTACTCTACACCTTTTATATACAAAAGACACTACAAATTTAAGAATTGTCCCGACCGCACCGCGCATTTCAATGGGACCAAAACGTTTCACAAAAGGCCGAAAGATCAGACGAGCCGAGCCGGCACGAGTCGGACTGTCCGAAATGCATTTGTTTGTCATAGTTTGTGAAAGGTGTTGTTACTTTTAATATACGTGCATAAAATAATGTTTAGTATTTATAGTGCAGTGTTGTGTTATAGTATGAACTGTATTGTTTGTATATGCATTATTGTTTGGAACCTTTGAGCAAACTAAAGACAATGGTTAAAATATTTTTATATTCAAGAAGTTCAAAACTTTCTGGAAAGCTTGGATTCTATTTTAATCGCATATCTACACAGTGTAAACTGTAAACTACCGAATTTCTATTCTCACCTTGATTTAAACAATTCTAGCAACCTACTTGTAGATATAAAAGTATAAGTATATTTTAAATGTATTCTTGTTCACAATATAGATATACATTCCTACGTTCCTAAACAAAACTACTTTATCTTAAACTATTAAACTTAGTTACTTAACAACACATACTCTTACTAATTAAACATATTACACAATAACATTATTATTTAATATTAAGTCTATTTTCTAACTGGGTAGTTTCCCATTCTTTTCCTCCTTCCCACGCTGGCACACAGTCCTATAACTGTTTTATTTGCCTTTTATTTTTCGTCCCCTCCAATGACGATTTTGTTTGTTGTAAACGGCGCCCCAGCGACGCGAATTTCAGGAATTTTAGAATTTTAGGACCCGGAGTACGCCTCCAGTTACTCGGAGTTACTATATAAACTGAAACTGAGTATACCGAGAGTTTGTTGACTCATTATTACTATTCCGATAGTTTTTAATAGTTTAGTCTTATTTGTAGTATATTGATTCTTGTGATTTCATTTGGACATCTTGGTTTTATTCAGAGCTAGGTTGCCAGTGTAGTATCTTGGAGAAAGGCGGAGTTATGTAACCACAGATACCGTGAAAACCAAGCCCTTTATACTTTATAGTTTACTTTTAAATGTCCTTATTCATAATATCTACAAACATTTAGTTCTCAGTTAAATGAAAGATGAGATAAGTAAGATGCTGGTTTGCGAATGCCTTCTGCAGCTACGGGGAGTCAAATCCACAGCCTCAAATTATCGCAGCCTCAAATCCTTGCGGATTCAAACACAGCTGCTCTAATCATTAGTATATACTTCTGCAACTTATTCTATAAAGAAGCTGCTCTTAATAAGAGTTACTATCTATTATATTAATTATACATTTACTATATTCCTTTTATTTATCTTTTTAGCTAATGAATATATTCACATATATCTATTTCCGTATTTTTACAATTCATTTCAAACAACTTTTTCCGCGGCTTTTTGTCGAGATAAAATAAACATTGTAAAGCACACGAGAGCCGTTCGAAACTACAACTTTTCATATAAACATTAATATTTTTATTAAAATATTAATATTAAAGTTATTTATTTATTAATAAGCTTCTCTTTATTTCCGGGTTCCATTTTTAACATGGTGAGGGAGTGATCAGAGAACTAAAAGATTAGCTCTAATATAAGAAAAAACTAAATCCGCCTAATTTGCTGTTTGACGTTAAAACTATAGAATTATATGTTAATAGAGAATGCATTTGTAGTTTTAAGCTCTTTTTGTTTGTAAAATTGTTGTTCAAAGATAGAAGAGTTCTTCTTATATCAAAGAGTTTTCCTGTAAACTATATTTCATTCTTACTTCATTGTAACCGTTACATAGTCAGTTTCAAGCCTCGCAGTCTAAGGCTACCATTAAATGATTAACAGCTAATAAGTATGTAATTCAAAGGAAATTCCATATACCTATTTGTAAAACTAATAACTTTTAATAACAATACTCACTTATACATTTCAAAATAGTAACTTAGCTACGCTCAAGATAGTTTAAACTTATTTCCTGACGCTTCCCAAAAGTATATTCCACGAAATTTCACGTATTCTTCCTAATATTGACGTAAAGTTTCTATCTGAACCTTAATTTAAGCTTTTTGAAGTCTAAATTAACCGTATTTGAATTGAATAGCTGACTCAAAGACTCTTAACACTTCTCATAACATTAAAATGTTTTCTTCTGATGTCAATATAATAATTTCTACTTATTAATCTAGTTAATTATAATGTATAATATTGTTAATTTAGTTAATATTTTATTTTCTAAATATTATCTCGGCTCTTTTTTCGTTTATTTCTAATAAATGTAACAAACATAGCTGTGAGCACATGCATTCCCGTGCTGGCCAGTACCAGCTAGAGACTAAGAGATTTAGACTAAAAAGTAACTTTTGTTTATTTCTATTTAACAATATGCTTGTTTATAGCTTAAGCCGCTCCTATTACTTCACTAGGTGTTCCTGCCTCTTTTTAGCCAACGTTCTGTCCAAATGACGGCTAGTTTGCACTGCGTTTACACTTTTATTTGCACTTTCAAAGAGCGCCCGGTGCACTGAGAACTCTGTGTAATTTTAGTAGCGAAGTAGAGACATCAAGAACTTTAGAAATAACGGTTTTGTTAAAGAAGATACAAACTGTAACCGAATAGTAATTAGGGTGGATATTGCATTTAAAGCTTCCGTACTCTTAGTTCATTACTAAAACAGAGATTCTTGACCTGGTTATCCAAATGTCCCAAAGCTTTTGTCAATTCTAGAGTGCCTGAATTTATCCTATTTCCAACTCAAACGGAGTTCTAGCACAAGAAATGGGTGGCTTAACTAAAAACTGATTCCTTAGAATATCCTCACAAGAGATTCTAATTTCAGTTAAGATAATACCAGTTACAATAGTTTATGAAGCCTACTTTATCTTACAAGAGAAAACACTATTTTGTGAATAAACTCAAAGATATATTAAAAGTTAATCATTGTGTGTGACCTTAAGATAGTATTCAATCGGTTAAGTTATATTTTTAGAAGTTCATTTTAACTTCAATCGGTATTTTAGTCTGAAGGCAGAGTTACCTGTCCCTTCTAAACTTAGTAGACTGGTATTCACAAAAGTAACCTGTCAGAATACGCTAAGGTACCCATTTTGTACACCGAGTTCACTGTCGGAGAACGAATTCCATACCGAGGGGTACGGTAGGATAGCCCTTTTGCCATTCTATAAAAGAAGTTACGGTGTTCTAAAGTTTTAAAGTTGATTCTAATAAAATAAGCTTTTTTCTGGTCTTCTATTTATTCTATAACTTTTATTGTAAGATTCTATAGAAACTTATAGTGTAGTTTGAAATTCCCAGAATTTGTGAATTTCTCTTTTTCTTATTTCTAATCTAATTATTCTTGTATTTTTGCAGTTGGCGCTAAATTAGATTTTAAATAATTCTATAAATTTATGGAATTTAGTTAACAACACTTGCTAATAAATATTTAATAACGCAAATGCGAAATCTACAATTTATAATGTCAGTTTTAGCTCAGTTTTTCTATTAGAAGGTGAGGTTGTATGAGTTTGAAGATGTGAAAGTAGAACCTAATAGGTTAAGAAGCATCAATAGGATCCTAAAAGAAAATAGAAGCCGGATTTAATGCTTTTACATAGGCTTTTCCACTTTGTTAGCGGTTACTCGGGTTTAAATGGACGTAGCTCAGTCCGAACTCATTCTCAACAATGAATACAAGGAAAATTAAAGGGGATAGATATAACGCTATTGTTAACTTTAAATAGGTGTTCTTCTAAAAACCTTCGTAGTTTCATTGTTCGGATTATTAATTCATAAAATGACAATGATGTTGAATACTCTAAGAACAAACTGTGAAGCGGATACCGATCGATCCGAAGTTCAGTCAGAACTAGACATCCTTTTTAAATTCCATAAATTCCTCTACCTTACGGTTGATGAAGCCTATTTTGGAATTTTCCCAGCATTCGTGATTTTGAATATTTCAAACTCATCAAGCCTAATCTAAACCTCCTTTTTAAATTCCAGGTTGTTTGAGTGTTACTCTATCATCTCTATCCTTCTCTCTTATTATAAACTCTCTAGTTTTGTTTACTTTGAAATTATTTCCATTCAAAAAACGCGGCGAACGCTGCCATTTGTGTCAATTCCGATCAAAAAACCACGCAGAAATCGACCATTTTTAGATATTTTGTGCTAAATCTGGAGGAATTTAGCGAGAAAAGTTGTATAGAACTCACTTTATGGTTACGGGCTTTCTTTTATATATAGGTTACCTTAGAACAGAGTCTTTACTTAGATGCAAGCTAAAGGTAGGTCGCCGACTCCACAGATCGAAAGGCTATTGGTGACCAATGAGGACTCCGAAAATTTCACAATTTTCAAACGCTCGGCTCTCGAGGTCGGTAGCAAAACATAGAAACGGTTTTCGGTTCATTGGGCACCCATATGCTCAGCATATTGGTGTTTTAATGGCTGAAGTTGAGTTCGCGATCTTCCTTGTTAGCTCGAATAAGTTGAAATTATTGCTTTTCGGGGTTTGGTCCCCATTTTACTCCAGCTTATGCTTTTAATTCCCAGCTACTTAATCTAAGTATTTAAATTCTTATAACATTATCTTATATACCTATTTACCTCTATTCCCTTATTTAAAATCATTTCTTTATCTCCAGTATCCCTCTCTCAATCGCTTTGGCGCATGTAATTTTCCCCTTCGAACGTCTTTTCTTTTTTTTCACCGCACATGCTGCCATTGAATAAACTCGCCGCCACACACCATTTATTCGCAACAAAATGGACACAAAGAACCACATTTATGTTTATGTTAGAATATTGCTAAAGAAAGCATATTATAGTATGTTGCAAGACCACCAATCTAGTTTACAAAATTGTTTAGAATACTTAATTTATAAGTAAATATTTCTATCTGTGACTCCCATGGAGCTAAACCGTCAAAAACAAAACTATTCTACACTGACAATTGTTGACATCACGTTTAAAATATTTTCGTTTTTTACGGTTCCGCTTTCTTACGAAGTAAGTTGCTCTGCTTGCCGAGCCCTACCGCAACGAGCAGCAAAAACAGGGTGCACGATTAATGGATTTATTTGCCAGTCAAGTTGAATTTATTTGGGTACCATTCCATAGCTCGTAGTTTTATTTAGGGAAACGAGTTTTTGGGAGAATTTGGTTCAGTCTTTTCTGAGAAAATTGAAGTTTTAATATTAAAAAGGAGCACAGTCCTTTAACCTCAATGCAACCGTTGTCTAGCCGTGTAAAACCTATTTTTCGTTGTTTAGTAATACAATCATACCTATTCATTAGATCAAACTACATACACTGTTAGTCCATAGAATTCCATAGAATTTATTATGTTTTCTTTCCAGTTGTATCCTCGTGTTTCATATATACTATTATAAAATGTAGCCTATGCCCGTCGTATAGAAACGCCCGGGTGGGTGCCCGGGCAGTTTTTAGCCTGCCCGGGTTCTGAGGAGCAGCTCTGTTATATAAAATGAATGGCCAATGGTGGATTGGGATAATTTTCTTCAAAAGTTCCTTCAGTTTTTTATTTAACACCGCCTCTCTCCAGGATACCGTGCTATAATCCTAGGTCATGATACAGACTATATATCTAATGAAGATAATTCTAACTTTTGTGAACCTTCGTTATAAAGTAACACAAACTCATTCAAGCAACTTTTAATTTTGTAGCTACAATTCCAGTTTAAACTGAGAACTATAATATATTTAAAATTGAAATAAGCAACTTCAATTTCATTTCACTACTATAATTTATGTATTTTTTATTAACTTTTATGATTTTGCCGGGTTTTTTTCGCGCGCAAAAAAACCATTTGTTGTGTGTGAATGCGTCCATATATTGGCACACAAGAATATATGAATGTGGAATTGATTCTCGAAACGAAAATGCTAGAGAGTTTATGTAGAATAAGATACGCAGACAGTGAAGCTAGGGGCTAGGGATTACGGTAACTCTAGAGAGGTCCCGACCGGATGAGAGTTCACAGCATTCTCATTTTGCACCCAGAATGGAAAAAACGATAGAAAAGACACTTTATGAACCGGTTTGTTGCAAATTTGATAATATCGATTGATTGTAGGCGTAGGTGGAACTTTGCCAAAAAATCAGTCCAAGGTTCCAGACAAATAATATATGTTCATATGATATTATTTGCAATCGGACTCAACATAGTTACCTTGTTGGGAGTTATGTTTTTAGGAAGTACCACCTTATATGATTAGTTCTGTGTTTCGGAATACGATATATTCCTGGTAAAAGCTTAAAACGAAGGTCAGTAACCTGGATATTGTTTAAAAGAAAAGTTTTAGGTGTTCATCATTTCTATGAGTTGTTTCAGAATTTTGCAAAGGTATAAAGTTTATAGGCAATATTCAAAATTTGAAGTCTCTTTTTGCTTCTAACTCGAACTTCTTTTTCTTTTCCGAATGAACATTTCGCAAGGCCGGCCACCACCTCCACGAGCATCTGTGGAATCCTAAGTCAACTTCAGATTTTTGCACAATACAAACTAACAGACTTATTCTATATTTGGGAGAAGCAACTTTACTAAAACTATTTTTAATATATCTACCCAGTACAAAAAACGAGGCAACAATTAAAATGTAACATTAATTCCGTTTTATTCGTTTTTACCACTAACCTGTTACCTCAACTGCCACGGGTTCATTCGTCGGTTCACGGTGTTTCGCTCAAAAAACGAACATTTTCCATTTTATGCTAGTTTGTAGCCTATTTAATGCAACAAAATGAGCTGCCTTTTTTCGGAATTTCTAAATTTATCTGAATAGAAAATGCTGATGTTGACAAGCCCAAACATCCACAAAACATGCTCTTAAAACATTTAACTTTTATATAAAGAGTTCAAAATTGAATAATGTACGAACAGTTTTACCAAGGTTTGTACCATCTTCTATATTTCAAAAAAGTTGCTTCCCAAAAATATGAAAACGTATTTTACGCCTCTATTTTCACGCCACGTAAAGCCTCTATGTATTCGCAAAATAATGGTAGATTTCTTCGAGACATGAATTGGGCCATTCATTCCGGAATCTTCTGCGCAAAGACGGCTCCTTTGTTATATTCAGTCTTCGGGTGCACGGAATGTTTGTATCAAATAGTTTAAGTTAGTTCGCTTAGGGAAAAACAGAACCATCTTCTGTGATCGAATCATATTTTAGAGGTTTTTAAAAGTTTCTGCTTATGACAAGTTAAAAACACTTACGTAACCCCTTTAGCAATATTCTTATTCATTATAATATAAACATCTACCTACCTACGTTATTCGCTCTATCTTTTTTGTCCGTTTCGGGTTTTTATTCTAATGTATTTTCTGCTTAATTTTAGCTGATTTTGAGTCATTTGTTATTGCTGGCTTATTAGGGCTCAATGTTGCGAATATTCTATGAAATTACCATAAAAACGGGCTGTCACATTAGGTGCAAACAAGTAGCAAACAACGCGCATTGGAGGGGGATTTAATCAGCAAACGGCATACTGTAGCTGATTTCACAGAAAACAAACTTAACACCTTATAGAGCCTCTTGCCTGCCGCAGTGAACTATGAACCCATGGAGGGGGCAGAAAAAGAATTGTTATAGCTATATAAGTAACTTTAGAACCGGATTAATACACAAATAACTTCTTCAGCAAGGAGCAGCTGGGGTTAAGGAAACAAGAGATCTATAAGTTTATATTCTTACAGAAAATGGTTTACTTACTTTTAGTTTATTATAAGTTTGATACCACATTCATGGTTTACTATTATGTTTTCACGAAGTTAAGTCGTATTGTTTATTTCTTGTTTCTACTGCCGTACTTCTATACTTTTTCTTGGTAACCTCGCGCAACACTCCACGAATC
Source organism: Phasmarhabditis papillosa (assembly GCA_034691345.1). NCBI lineage: Eukaryota > Metazoa > Nematoda > Chromadorea > Rhabditida > Rhabditidae > Pellioditis > Pellioditis papillosa. The sequence goes on from JAQGAV010000307.1 coordinate 16,880, forward strand.
CTGGTTTCCACAACTACCTGACTTATAAAACGTTACCGTAATATGAATTTACTTCTGCCTTACCACTAGGTTACGTTGAAGTACTTATCAATAGATCATGTTTTGGTATATTTTCCTCAATTTTCGTTTTGATTTTGTTTCCTATATTGTTTTTTTCAGTACAACTTTAAGACTCATCATGATCATTAGATCCTTTTATTTATTGTTTATATTTTCTTTTTTCTATTGGGATCCCTCCTATCGTTTAGTTCCTTTGGAACATGTGTTCTCAGAAAAAAGAACCGTAAGAAATGCCCCCCATGTCAAAAACGAACCAGAACACTTTTTCATTTAGAAACTGAAAATAAACATTATTTTCACCCTATCGCAGAGGTACTTATTCCTCTAACATATTATTTTGAAAACTATATAAAAATTGCAAAACATTCGCTCCCGGGTGGGCTCGAACCACCAACCTTTCGGTTAACAGCCGAACGCGCTGCCTATTGCGCCACGGAAGCACATGTTGCTGGGGTAAAAGTCTATATATGGCCAAACCACACTTAACAAAAAACTACTTTCTTCTTTAATTTGCCAATTGAAGTGTAACCGTCTTTCTCTCCTATCGAACCCCCATTTTACACCGCAAATAATCGATATCAGACTGTCAAAATATTTGAAATTTCACGCTTAAATTCTCATTTCTAATTTTTATTTCTTTTTTTGCCATTGAATTGCCCGGTTGTCGGCAGTTAATCACCCATTTCTATTGTTAAGACAACTATTAATAATTGTTACGTCGAACAAATATTCATATATTCGCGCCCGCTAGAGTTTCTAGAAAGTTTTTCGTTGGTTATAGTCTATTCCAATAGCTATGCTTCCATGGAACTATCCTTACGAGCAGCGGCGGTATATAAAATTAAGGGAATGCGGTGGTTTTCGACCCTTGTCTTGAGAAGAAGATTATTATTATTATGCCATTTTTCTACAGGATACTGTGATAGAAATCTAATTCTTGCAACAGACACAAGTATAATAATAAATAATATTCCCTAATTACCTGCTGATTTGTATAAAATAGTATTATTTCCTCAATATTAACAGTCATTCTACAATCTAAGCCATGCCATCCTGAGTCCTTAATATGAAGATTCTCGAAAAACATTTGGCTCTTCCTAGTCCTTAATATTCTGTTATTTTCTTATTCCCTTTAACATAAATAATTATAATTGTATTTTATTCTTTCAGATGATGGAACTTGGTGTTATTGAGGGCCATTGCATGGTATGTGGGGATAAATCAGCTGGCAAACACTATGGAGTAATGGCTTGTTACGGTAGGTTACTGTAGCTACAGTAACCCACAAATATAATACAATTATAAACACAGCAATTATAGTTTTAGTATAAGATTTACTAGCTTTCTAAGATTTATCAAGAAACCGCTTAACACTTGAATTGCAGGTTGCAAAGGTTTTTTTCGTCGCACAATCCGAAGCGGACAGAGTTATTCATGCAGATTCAAACAGATGTGCAGTATTGACAGAGGTGGGCTTTTTATTTATAAATAAACAAATACATTATTATTACGTGGGAAAACCCCTGCACGGGACGGCCGGATAAACCGGCTGGCTAAATCCATACTGCCTACATTATGTGACCTTAGGTTTCGCTTAATAAAACAACAGCAAATATTGCTCAATTGAATTGATTGAGCTCAAATAATAAAAGCTTTATGATAATTTAATTTTAACATAAAATGCCAAACCCTAAATATACAAAGACATTTGAGATCAACGAAATGCATGTCGGTACTGTCGCTTCCAGAGATGCTTAAATGTTGGAATGGAACCAGATGGTTGGTTGAAAACAAAATATAATTAATTTTACTACCTGTCTGTGTCTAAATAATGTAAATCTTAATTTACAGCAATCCGTCCTGACCGTGATGTTATTGGTAAACAGAAGAATCCCCGTAGAAAGAAGTTAAAGCAAGAAGACTCTGGTAGTCTGCCTTCACCAGGATCAGAATCACCGTAAGTTACTATATATTTAGCTGTCTTTGGGATTTTTTTTTGATGGTTAGCAGCCACACCCCCATGAGCATATAGTCGACGGACTGTACGCTTGCAAGGGTATCATACCTGTCGAAAAGTGGGGGCCGAGTCGGGCCGGGCCGTAACAGGTATGAAGGGTATACGGTAAGTCTTGCAAAGGAGCGCTGATACTAAACGATAATAGACTGAAAGTTAAACGGATCAGCGCTCCAGTGCAATATTTGCAGTCCTTTACCTGCAAGCAATTAGTCCGCCCACTATGGCCATAGTTTTAACTGGAAAAGATGGAGTCATCCATATATATATCGTCAAGGGTGGGAAACGGCCCAGAATTTTTCAATCGGGACGGCTCGATCTCATCCTTGTATATAGTGAAACAAAAATACTAAACAAATATGTTTAAGAGGTCCATTTGATGATTTCCTAGTAACATTTTTAATGGAAGTAGAACAACAGGCAATTGGATCAGCTAGTACTGTAAATATGAATACAATGAGGATTAAGGTTAGTTAATAAAGAAAATAATTAAGTTATTAATTCTAAAACACATGAATCTATAGAAGTATAGTCTCATACGAGAGTAATAATGGAGTTTAAAGAATCTCGTGGAAAATGGTTCTGAAAATGACTCATAAACGAAAATGTACGAAATTTACCCAAAAATACGCAAGTAACACTCTATAAATACTCTTAAATCAGCCTACAAACTTATATAAATAGTTATTAAAGATAAAAAATTGTTGTTTAAAATTGTCTACTATAAGTTCTTTTAACCTTATTATACTTATAAATTATCCATTTCAGGATGATCCTGATTTTGATATCAGTCAATTGTTCAGTAATAAATATATCTTCCAGTCAGAGGCATATGAGGTAAAGTTGATTTATAAATAGTAAGAACATCATTAATAATACATTCTTTTATATAAATTGTAACATTACAAAATCAATATTCTTCCAAAAATGACTACTTTACAAAAAGAAAAGAAAAGAGCTTTGGGTTTACATGACTTTTCAATATTAGAACATAAGTTATTAACATAAATGTTAAATTAATGGATCAGTCTTAACAATTCGTATAGATGGGTTATACCATTGGTCGTACAGCTACTGTGGAACAGTTCTCCGGTGCAATGAGACGCTATGTTCATTCTAGCGTTCACTGGGTAGAGGCCATATTCAGTATTATTAGGAACGAATGTGTACAGGAAAAGGTTTGTATAGTATTAATATAATACATATATGGTAGAATGTTTTACCAAGTAGATAAAATATTGTTCTTGGAAGGATACTCCGAGGAAAATTTGGGCTATTCTAGCGATTCTCGATATTATGGCTTTTATCCAAGCTATTTTAATTAGAGAAACACGATTTTAAAAGTTTCTTATTTTAAATGCAAACTTGTGGGATCTGCTGTGGGACCATAAGAGTGTGATATAATCCGAACATCATCATTCTGTTATCTTAGAGTCATTATTTATTCTTCCAGGTTTCTCTACTAAAGCACGTCTTTGCTCCATTCACATTGTTATGTTTGGCTGCAAGAACGGCACAGGTAAAAATAATATATTTAAATAAAAAAGAACAATTAGACGAAATCACAGAAATTGCACAAAATCTTGTTTTTAGGGAAAAGAAATTGAGAAAAATAAAAGAAAAATAAAACCACACAAACTAAAAACAAAAGTAAAGAACAGTAAAAGAAAAGGTTATATTAAAAAACAACGTAAACAAGTAAAAAGAAAGACACGAATAATTAAAACCTTGAAATTGAGTATAGTTAGAATCGATAGTAATAACGTCGCGTTGAGAAGTGCTGCGCCAGTACTTAGTCAAACCTTCTGGTCAAACTTTGCAGTTGCCAGAAGCGTGTTTTCCCTTCGCAAGCAGGAACGGTGTGAAAAAATTAGATCGGATACCGATAACTGGGGTTTACAATCTGTTTTAAAACGTTCTCTTCACATCGGAACGAAGAATCTGAAGTCAGAATACTAAAAATATATGTACTTCAATAGTGTTTAGTAGTTAATAATTGTATTTAGTTATCTACGGATGTTGACTGTATTTGTCTGTGTAATCGTACTATTATTCCTAAGGATCTACCACAATATTTACATGATACTAAGTAAGTTAAGATAAATGTAAGCTTACAGGTTGTGACAGCTGCTTAAATTTAGCGAGTCGGTCCTTTTCCACTTGCGGTAGTGGATATAACTCTCGAATCAGTCCACACAAATTTACTTTTCCTCTCTGGGAACAGCTTCTTTATTACAACGGGACAGCTTAGGATGTGGTAAACCAAAGATCATTTTACGAAATTCAGGAATGTTATTCGATATAAAGTATACAATGTAAACAACCTCTTTCTAGGATGCTCTCCAATAATTTTGTTGGTCGTGTTCTGGAGACTCTTGTCTATCCACTTCGCAAACTCTCATTATCAGATGCAGAAATAATCTTGTTAGGAACATTGGTCATTCTAGAGACAGGTAGACTTAGCGTATTTTTATTAGAATGGAATATCATAAAGCTTCTATTATTATAAATAGCGTCGAAAATCCGATTACTTAGCTACCTGAAGACCTGTGGCCGTTTTATAAATACGTGAGTGCGCAACCTGACCCCGCCCTATAAGTTTTAACGCTATTGTCTTCATGAATACGGCCACTGCAGTCCTCAGGCTGACGGCTGCGCTGTTTGAAAATTTGGGCACCCGGGCATATATTAAGAACATAGAGCTTGCTCATAGAACTTATCATAAGGACGTAGTTTTGCCTCCAAATTAGTCTTTTTAGCCCTAAAATTGACCTCACCGGGTCCAACCGAGCCGGCCTAGCTCCGCCCCTATAAAATCTATAAAATCGGACCGTGGGACGGACATTTCAATGCGCAGCTCTGCGCAGGCTTTGTCAGTCGTAACCGAATGGGCTATTCAAAAATGCATTGGGTTCGACAAGTTGAGTTCTAATAATTCTGCTTAATTAATTTTGTTTCAGATACCCGTGGGCTTTCATCTGAAACAACAGCGGCCTTATCCGGACTAAGAGACAGAACACAGAATGCTCTATTTATGAACATAAAAGATCAGTATCCAGTACTACATACAGTAACTTCTAGATTTGCAAATATGCTTATGATTCTACCACCTTTAGCGGTTAGTTTAATATTAAAATTATTAAAAGGGGGGGGGGGTCGACTGTGACCTTTGCACAAACCTGAATACAATGGCAACAGTTTTTTTTAAATTCTGGTCGTAAGATAGGTATATTCTATAACAAAGACCAAAATATAGTCTATATCAAGAGTTAGGTTTCCAGCATAGTATTCTTGAGAGATGAGGTGTTGCATGTAAATAAATGAATACACATTAATATTTATTTAACACCGCCTCTCTTCTGAATACTGTACAGAAGACTTAGCTATTGATATAGACTATAGTATGTTCATCAGAGTTGTGCGATCTGTTTGGTATCGGGCCTAAACCAGACTTCACCGGCACAACATGATTATTGTTGGTTTATTCAATTATTAAAAACAATTATTAATAAAATATAAACAATGGAAATCCTAAATAATAATAATTATTCTAACTAATTGATTTGCAGAGACTAAGTTCTCTTATGGCTGAGAATGTACAATTTGCTCGAATGTTCGGAAGTCAAAGCCTAGATCCACTATTCATAGAGCTATTTGTCTCATTAAACCAACAACAAGAAGTACGCAGAGTTCTTAATTAATAAATATAAGTATAATTAAATAAATAAAAAGAATTACAAATAAGTTTATATGTATATTTGGTCAATAAATGCATGATTAACTAACTTCTTATTTCTGACTAAACACGAACGATTCGTCGTAGAAAGCGGTAAAAGTCAATAGTACACGTTTATACAACAATATAAACTTATATAAAACATTAATCTTATATTAATATTATAAAATATTATAATATTTTTTATATACTTTTATATATCTTATTTTAGCACGAGAGTATGTCTCCTAGTTGCCTTAGAGAAAGATCTGACGTATCAACACAGACTAATTCATCTAATTCACCTATACTACCATCTGATATTAATGAACTGTTACAGGTTAGTTAATTTATCATTTAATCCAACTTATTCTTAATTATTTAAAATATAGTCTGTATCAAGAGTTAATTTCAGCGTAGTATCCTGAATAGAGGCGGTGTTAGATTAAAATGAATGTACTTGTGAATAAAAGGATCCAAATCCACAGATTATCCATTTATTTATATATAACCCCGCTGCTGCCGGAATACTGCGCCGGACAGACTAAAGTATCGAGAGTTTTGAGGTTCGGCTGAGTTAGGATGGTGTGTGATTATAAGACAGTTTTATGATAATAAATAGACTACATGATAGATAGAAACAGGCGCGGCCGTAATCCACTTTGGAGAAAGGCGACCTGGTTGGGCTCAACCCGGTCGCCTTTCGCCTGGTTGGGCCCAACCCGGTCGCTTTTCGCCAATGTGGATTACGGTCGCGCGGCGGCCCGTGCCCTCCAAACATGATCATTTTTCTATCAACTAATATTGTAACCCAAAAGAGATTTTGATTACCGTAATAAGTATAAGCAAAATGACTAGAAAATGTCCGGTCATAGCCAACTAGAATCCGCTTAATTATTGATTATCCTACTTATATTCATCTTTTTATTCCAGAATGAAATGATTTCCTCATGTGCTGAACCGACTCGACCAGCTCCGGTAGTCCCACTTGGTAAGTGTCGATAATACATTCTATAAACTAAAACTAGATTGTCAGATATATTCTTTTACTGACAATAATTATTACGATAATTTCTGCCAGATCTATTACTGGTAGTGTTTTAGTTCAGTCGAACAGGGTTGACTCATTTCCATTCTCTGTAAAATCAGGGCTATCAAACTGACCTTAACCCCATCCGACGTTAATATTTCTAATACTAAAAAAGATCATCATATTATCCTCTTGTTGTGTTGCAAGTACCCCAATAAATCGAACATCTCCTGTAGCGCTGCTAAACATTTTACCAGTTTATTGTAAATAATTACTTTGTATGTCCAATCCCTTCTGGCTCGGGCCGTACCGTTTGACAACCCTTTATAAGTATCCGTAAACTGCAAAGAAATCTTCAACACTCATATTTTGCTCCTTTCAGAATCGATGTTCTCAGTGGCAACTGTTAATAATTATCACCAGTTCTACTTTCCAACCTCTGCTTCTTCCGGCGGTGGCGGAGCCGTCTCCTCCCACTTTCCACTTACAACACCGCCTGTCGGATCTGCTCCGTACTCGGCTGGAGCCACTTATCCAACCGGGACCGCCCCTTCCTTCTTTGACAATTCTGCTGCAGCGGCTGCACATTCCTTCAGATTCATGTCCGCAGATCACCAGAACTCGTGGGATAAAAGCCGTTCTCTAATATAAAATACAGTTTTAATATCTATATTCTAACGTTGTAGAACTAACATTTCAATGCCGGTAGTTACTCAAGGGGCTGTCGTAAGCTAGTTAGATGATATAGTCGGGTTTGAACAACTTGAGCAGTGATATTTCCGCAATTAATGTTGTTCAAATGTTGAAGAGAATTCAGGGAACTACCAGAGATAGGAACCAGCAAACCCCGAACTTTTGAAGGAAGTTACAAAAATTTAAGTTAAACATAGTTCTGTTCTCTACAGTTCTGGCCTTTGGTAGCCACCGAACATAGTTTATTTAAATCTTAAAGTCTTCTAACATAATGTTGACTTAATACTGTTATGCAGTCTTGTAAGACGAGCTATTCAGATATAGGCGGGTTTGCTCGTCACTGGCACCGGCTAGTTCGCTAAAGAGCCCAGCACCCCATTTCTAGAGTTATCCAAAACTATTAGTGTCTAACCGGCCGCGCAGCCCTCTTTTCGTTGTTGCTTTTGTATAAAAGAGCATATTTCTGATTATAACTAATGTATGTATATTTCTTCTTCTTAATGATTCTACAGTGATTATATATATATATTTTCCTACCTCACAGCTGATGATTAGTGTACAAATTCATCTCTCTAGCTAATCTTAAATGATTATTTCTATTATTTGTTACACCATTTATATAATAACACCCCCAACCACCTTCAAATGATCTCCTTCCTCTACGGCAAACTCTACCTGAAACTGCTGATGTATCCAATCACAACAACACCTCAATAAACCTAACAAAACCGCCGGTGTGAGGACCCCACATTTCTTTATAAACAGTTATAATATAATTATTATATCCCCACATGTATTCATTTTCTATGAACCATTGTTTCCATATGCACCAATTTCTTTATGCTAAATGTTAGTTTAGATCTATTAAGCTATCCTTCAATTACCCGAGTATCCCATAGTTTCCTTTCAAAGTCACACAGATACGGAGAGAATTTTATCAAACGGGAGTTCTTTGTAAAATATTAATATATATTTATATGCAATGATTCTGTTTGTTGTTTGCAGCTGGTATAGCCCGTGTATGGGGCTAACTGCATCTTCTGTTTTCTATACTATATGTAACATAATTTATTCTTTTGTTGTCTAGCATAGCCACTCACATACTAATACTCCAACCTCCATTACAACAGTATTATCATTATTTTGGAAACATTAATATTTGTATTCTAGTTCGTAGGGTTAATAATCCTAATGTTGAGAGAAACATCAACAACACTGCAGTCCATATTGTTCAACTTGTACAACATAAAACCGGTTGATTAATAAAATAGTTAAACTATTCCAATTCAATGATAAATAAACCAGCCAGACTACCCGAGCAAACAACTTAACGCCAAAGTTTTAGTAGCAAATCCCCCGGAGAAAAGAGAAACAATCTAACAAAATTTATTTCTGGATGTGAAATAATACAATTGTAACAATTTGTAAAAATAATATCAAATTAACAGCATGCTCTTATAACATAGCTACCTACAGTTGGCTTCTACCTTTAACGGAGCTTGCTCGGCGTGGAGTATTCGACTGTTTCCCAACGAATGTAGTGTTTTCTTTTTCATTGTCAGATTTCATGATTGCGGTACTCTGGGATCCGGCATTAGGGACAATCAACTGAAAAAAAGAGTATTATATATTATTTATATATAGCAACTAACATCTGCATTTCTAATCGAGCTCGCACGGATCTGACTCCTCGAACGAGCATCTGGGGCAATGGTATTTCCCTCTCCGCTGTCAGATCTTATGCTACTTGTCGTGCTAGCTCGGGCACGTGCCTTTGGAGTGGTAGGGATAATAAACTGAAAAAGGATTATCGAATTGAAATATATCCAACAACTAACATCCATAGTTCTTGTCGATCTTGCACCGCTTGGCGTTATCGAACGGGCACCAGAGAAAGGATTAATTGCGGATGTACTGCCAGAACCCGTTCTTTCTCTAGTTCTAGCTCGGGCACCTGATTTTGGGATGGTAGGAACAGCAAACTGAAAGAAATAATTGATACAATTGAAATATGTATAATGACTGACATCCACAGTTCCAATCGAGATCGCATGGATTTGACTCCTCGAACTAGCATCTGTGACAATAGTATTTCCCTCTTTGCTGTGAGACCTTATGCTATTTGTCGTGGTAGATCGGGCACGTGCCTTTGGAGTAGTAGGAACAGCAAACTGAAAGAAATGGATTATCCAATTGAAATATGTAAAATGACTAACATCCACATTTCCAATCGAGCTCGCATGGATCTGACTCCTCGAACGAGCATGTGCGGCAATGGTATTTCCGGCTTTGTTGTCAGAGCGTAGACTCCTTGTCGATGAAGCTCGAGTACCAGACTTTGGGATGGTAGAGATAGCAAACTGAAAAAAGGATATTATTAAATTGCAATAAATACACCAACTAACATCTGTATTTTTGATCGAGCTTGCACGTCTCGGAGTTCTCGAACGACCGACTGCTTCTATGGTATTTCCCGCGGTGCTATCAAAACTTGTTTGAGCTATCGTTTTAGCTCCAGCACCTGACTTTGGGGTGGTAGGGATAGCAAACTGAAAAAAGGATATTATTAAATTGAAATAAATACACCAACTAACATCTGTATTTTTGATCGAGCTGGCACGTCGGGGAGTTATCGAGCGGAAATCACTATTTGAAGGCAGACAAACTGTCGGGACAAGCTGAAAACAACATGTTTATGAAGCGTAAATCCATTATCACTAACATCTAGCGCTACGTCTGGACCTATAGGGCTTACAGACTTTGAAGGAGAAGCAGCAGATGCGGACCCGTGGATAGTATTGCCGACTGTGCCAGCAATCTTAAAATACAATACCGTTTAATTTACATATATCACTAACAGTATGGGCAGGGTTGATGCTTTTCGATGGAACAACATTTGCAGCGGTCTCCTTGGTAACGGTTGAACTTCTTCGAGGTATGCTTCTAGAACGTGATCCAGTCGTTATTGAACCGACAGATCGAACAAACTGAAAATAGAGACAATGTGTTCAAACTATATCGAAACACTAACGTCATCCGGTATTCTCTTCTTCCTTGTATGTGGTTCGGGAGAGGAGTCCCTGCCAACATTTAACTGAAATATTTAGATCAGCTAAGGATTTTAGGCTATATAAATGAATTTTTTTTTTCAGTAGTTGAGTTTATAAAATTGCCCAGACCAAGTCAGTCAAGGAAGGCAATTGTGCTTAGTAATAAATATACTGTGATGAAAAAGATAATTTCTTCGGATACGATTACTATATTTCTATGATATGTGCTATTGCACTAGAGAGGAGTAGATTAAACGTTACATTTGCATTTCGTCGGCCTGGCCACATCAAAGACAGTTGGGCAATTCCGGAATCTGGACATCTATTTCCATTTAATAAAATCGTGTTTCTTAGTATTTATGTGTATGTACATTCTGTATCAATATTTTATTAACTTTGAGAATTTTCGGGAAACAACATTTTATGAACGATCAGGAAGGGGCAAATTATTAACAATCTTTTAAATTAGTAATATTATATGTATCATTATTATATGTGTTAAATTGTTTAATCAAATAAATAAATAAATAACTGATGTGGTCTTACTCCACACGTCAGGAAGTCTTCTCACGTACCAATCGAGAAACAAGCGGCATCACGTCGACGTACATCTCTCGAGCATATGTGTTCACATCGTGACCATTACCATTAAACATAATGGCATTAGTGAACATAAGCAGCAGTCTATGCGATAATATTATATATGAATGAGATTGGCAAAACATACTTGTGCTTGAAATCTGCTGTAGTTCTGATGACACCACTCTCAATTTCCTTCTTGATAGTTGAGAGATCCGTTTTCCTAGAAAGGCATGCACATCAATAGATCAAAAAAGAGGGTGATTACCTTTTAACGGCATCAGAGTATCCGTGGACATCTCTATCACTAACAGGAGCAGCAAAAATGGATGAATGCTTGTGATCGGCCACCGTGTTCCAAGCCGTGAGCAATACTTGCTAAAACAGTAAAACAATTAACAATTATTTTCTCGACAAATATACTTTCATCTGCGTATTAGATTGATCTTTCGACCTGTCATCTTTTCTGGTTCGTTTGGCAGGAGATGATGTAGTTGGATCCGTCTGAGAATATCCCATCTGATTAATGAGTCCTACAAATGATTGCATTTCAAGATACATAAACACAAAAATTACCAAATGCTAACTCATCGGAAGTATCAATCGTCAAAAGCAGGTTGCGGTTGGAATCTCCCTTTTTAGGGTTTTCATTAGATTCGGTCTCTTCATCCAGGCTAGTGAATTTTCCTCGCTTCAAAGAAAGCAGAGGCTGTAAATTAAATAGATTAAAAATCAGAGCGGTATTATAACCATACCACGTCATCATCACTGAGGTATTCTGTTTTCGTTTTGGGCAGATTAATATGTGGAATGAACTTCTGTTCTTCCGAATCATACCAACGAATAACAATCTAAAATAGTTAGCTGGATTTAGATCAGCTAAATTAATAAAAACCTTATCATCTTTTTCAAATTCTACTCGCGTAGTCTGAGCTGCGTAATCTCGCGTAGTCTGTTGAGGATCTTCCACGGCATCGGAACGACGTGAGGGTTTTCGAGACGCCTTAAAATATATGTAAACATTTTCAAGCAAATGACACAGTGACATACCGAGGGCCTTCTGTTATCCTTCTTCTCTTCTTTGTGAACGAGCAGCGGTCCCTGGATGGATAAGTCCGTCTGAGTAGATATAGGTACCGAGATCTTCACATCCGCAACTTCCGGAGAAGGCTTGACTTCATCTTTTGGCACTTCAGAACTAAAAATTCACTGTCAGTTCATGGACCTCTAATAATTTCCCACTGCATGAAATAGTTTGGTTGTGATTTGCAAAAGCAATATAATCAAAAGAAACAACACTCACATCCTGCTATTTTCTACACCGTCGATGGAACTGGTTTCCTCTTCTTTTCCTCGTCTGGGTCGAGTGCTCTGCGAGACGAGTGGCGAATCGACAACGGGACGTCTACTTACTTTACCTCTAAATATTATTCCTTCTTGAATAATGAACAAGGGAAACAAACCCGGTTCCAGACTCTTTCCTAGGCTCAGTGCGCGGAGCAGGGAGTTTTTCTTTTTCTTGATCAACGGAATCTTTGTCACTGATCGACAAGGTTTCCATCTTGATATCCTCTTCTGTCGTGACCATTTCGGTCTTGTTAATAACGGCGGCTGCACTGGGTCGATTCTAAACGGCATATATTAAATTGGAAAACTGAGTATACAAACCTTAGCTGGTCTTCCTCGTCCCCGCTTGGCTTCTGAAGTTGGCGTTGACGGTTGCGAAGGTTTGTCATACGTTGGTGATTTGATAGCAGCTGAGATGGGACTTCTTGGCAATGACGCGTTGCTATCCTGAAATATTACGCCTTACTAAAATAGTATATTATATTTCTACCTCTTCGAATTTCTCAGGTATGCTCTCGGTCAATGTGGAAATGAACTCTTCTTGTTCATCCACCATATCTGCATCGTCGATTTCTGCAGGACGTTCCGATCGTATAACTGCAGCTAGGCTCTCGGCTACTGGACGAATAGGTGATTTGAGGGGTGAACCCATTCTGAAATGAGAGGCAAGTGGTAAGCACTACAATTCTTGATAACAATAGAAATTGATTAACTATAAATGCAATAAAGAGAATTATGTGAGGCAAAAATACAACAATCAAAAATGAATACTAATTTCAATACAAACCTTTCACTAGAATTGGTAGAAGGTGAACAGAACGCAGTGTCGAAACCGTGTGGTTGTTCTTCCGAAACACGGGAAGGTGGCAGCATATTGTTCACGTCTGATTTGCTGGTATTCTCTCCGGTCGACTTGCCTTCCTTTGCCTCGGCCTAGAGAAATGATAACATACGTCAACCTAGATAGTTAGACAACTTACCCTCCTCATTGCGGATATTTCTTTACTTCTTTTGAAGTAGACATTGAAGATGTCTTCGTTGAAATCATCCCGCTGTAAAATGACTGTTTGTTTTCATAAAGCATAATAATGGCAACCTCCTCATCTTCCTTTCTAGCAATTAGAAGGTGTTCATCAACCTCTTCATCTGTCATCTGGTCGATTCGCGCAAGCAAGTCCATTTTTTTGCGAATGCTCACCAGAAATAGTTCTGAGCTTAACTTCTCCTCCTTAGCAACCTGCAAGAATACAATTAGATCATCGTCAATGATAACAAAACTATTACCTCCTTGGTGAAGTAGTCTATCCAGTGTTGAACGAGTACCTTCTGGCTGTAGGTTGTACCGTCTTCAAGAGGTACGTTCGATGGGCACGGCTCACTTAGAATCCGGTCGAATTCCTTCTTACAGCTCTAAATTTACAAAATAGCCCATTTTGTGATGGGAAAACTAACGATGGCGGTGAAGAAGTTTTTGTTTCGTCCTTCCGGGAAAAATTTGCCCAGTAAAGACGCCCTGGCAGGCCTAAAAATATTAAAATTTTGCAAGCTAAACTATAGGCCTACCAATCTTTTCGTTCTAGAAAACTCTTCATGAGTTTTAGCTTCTCATCCGTCTTCCATGCTGCGGTGAAGACCATCTGCGACAAGAGAATTGTAATGCAAATATTAATGGACTCATATTAAATATCAACAATGGCTATCAACCAAGAATATCAAAACAAACAATAATGATGAATGCATTTATTAAAAACAAATATAAAACAAAAATATTTTCTAAATAAAAAACAAACCTATCCTTCTCCATTCTGTGTGCCATCAATCACCATTTGACCTGCAAAGAAAAAATTTGCGTTATTTTGAATATGATAGCTGTTCTGTTCAATGTTCCTCGGACTTTTTTAGGGCTAGCGATAAGCAGTTTTAAGCGGGTATTGTTGAGCAAAAAGTGAATAGATTCTAGTTTGAAAAAGGAAAATCACACATTCAGTTACTTTTGGTGGAAGCTTGTTTCACAACTTTCCCAATTGTTATCTAACTCGTCGCTAATTATCTTCACTCGAATCTATTAGGAAATCACTATTATCTAGCATCGGAGTGATTGCTTTATGCACAAAAAGTGCGATCAACGACGGAGAAACAAGAAAACCGATAGCCAACAAAGTGCGCTTAGAAAACAAGGGATGAAGGAAATCCCGCCTACAGTTAGGGTCAATCCTAATCTGAAACCTGTGCAGGCCATATATAATCCCAGGGAATCAGTGTGAGGCACAGTTCAATTGTTTCTGTCCTCTCTTAATAGGATGTACACAGACGACGACAAAGAAAAGGAAATGTGGATTGAGGCCGAAGGGCTTCGCAAAATCGCTTTCTTCGGAATTTGCATCAGGTAAGCTAGCTAATCAAATTTATAAGATGGTCATGAATCGAACCTATTCGAGTGATGATCAAAATACATGTTTGCAACATTGGTTATCTACTAGATAACAATTATTTGAAAATATTGAAAACCCAAGATTGCAGTACGGTTGCTACGCTGACATGTATTGTGGCCATTCCATCGCTCTACAACTATATGCAGCATGTTCAATCTACTTTACAAACTGAGGTAATTAATTAAAATAAGAAAGTTCACAAATTTGACACATTAGGTTGAATTCTGCAAACACAGAACCAGCGGATTATTCCACCAATATGAGAGAATGCAACAAGTTGTTGGAGTACGTGGAAAGCAGATTGAAAAGAGGCAGGCTGGATACGATTTCGAATCAACGACAGGTAAAATAATAAGCATAAGCGAGTTAAACTAAAAAAACAAACTATTCTAGATCATCATCCAACTGCGGGAGTTGATAAAGCACTCGGACAAACCAACCCAAGCCAATGCTGCTCGTGCAAGTCCGGATTGGCTGGTCCTCCAGGACCTCCTGGAGATGAAGGATCGGACGGTAAAGATGGCGAGCCAGGAAAAAATGGAGAGAATGGACCAGATGCTGGTCCTGAGCAAGTGCCTACTGAAGCCGATTTCTGCTTCGATTGTCCACCAGGACCCCCAGGAGCACCAGGAAACGCAGGACCCAAGGGGCCATTTGGAAACCCAGGAAAGGATGGAGAAAATGGTGCACCAGGAATGCCGGGAATACCAGGAGAACCAGGACCACAGGGAGCAGCTGGAACCGACGGGGCACCAGGAGAGCCAGGTGAACCCGGAACACCAGGAAACTGCGAAGAAGTTGAGGTTCCAGCAGGACCACCCGGACCACCAGGGCCACCTGGATCTCCTGGTATTGACGGTCCACCAGGAGCACCTGGGGTACCAGGATCAGACGGACCACAAGGACCACCAGGAGACGCAGGAAAAGATGGAGAAGCCGGTAAACCAGGAGCTCCAGGAGAGCCGGGACCACTTGGAGAGACCGGAGAAGGCGGCGGTTGCGATCACTGCCCACCACCAAGAACAGCACCTGGTTACTAATATTATTAATTTTAATATTATAAAAATAAATATAAAAACTCACTTTGTTCTCTCCATTGCTTCGTTCCTTTGGGAACACTGTTCACCCTGAAAATATATTATTATATACATTCCAACCAATCACAAAAGAAAATATGGCACGAGAATGCTTAAACGGAATATATTTTTATTACATATAATAATTGGCATACAGAAATAATTTTACAAATATTGAAAGAATGAAGAAAAATAGTTTTTTCGAAATTTTCCGTTTTAGCGCAATTTGTCAAGCGGGCGCATTTAACGGCAATGTATTTAACGAGGTATCACGCATTTGGACATATTTTTATTCTTTTTTCTCATTTAAATATTTATGGGATTGTATTTGTTTACTTTAGTATTAAAATTAGGTTATAGAAAGCAATGACTTGTCCATTTTACTTCGCTCTTCGAATGATTTAAATCAAAACAGATTGTGAGGATTGTTTTAATAATTCCTCGATTGCACATTCCGCTGGCATGATATGGTTTCGATTATGTATAATGCTCAATGAAACATTGCATTTAATATTTATTGATCAAGAACAGCTGAGATCACATCGTAATGTATTTCGTTTATAATTTCTTTATAATTATGTTGACCTTGAATCAGCAACGTGACGCATTCGTTTAGCCTCACGGCTGTGACCATAACCGTAGCAAAAGTAAATCAGTAAACCTAAACCGAGTATTATATTATATAGTATATCATATGATATAGAAAATTGATTGCAGATTGTATGACTATTGCTTCAATTTCTTGAATTAATTAATGGTTTGAAACGATCACTACACCAGTTATGCATGAGCTACAATGCGTATACATCTGTATAATATTTTGAAACGTTTCTATTCCGTAAATCGTCACACATTGATCTAGGTCTATCAATTGTTTCCGAATAATATTATGAGAAGCTGGTTTACCTATAAACATCCATACAAATAATCGAATCCATGTCAATGCGTTCAAATATACCATCATGAAAGTATTTATAAGTAGACTTAGGCATGGAATATAAGGAAGTAAGGGCACCTAAAGAATTTGGAAAGTTGATATTTTTATATATTTTTTCCGTTGTTACCTTAAAACTTAGTTTCAGTGAGTTTTCCTTATGAGCTAGGATAAATATGAATGATATCATTATGAGTATTACGCTAGCTCCAGTCGATGTATAGCCAAGTTCCGTAGTGTAGAAACCTGGAATACTTAGGATGAATATGTAAGGTGATATACGGTTTCGGAAGTGCTCACTGTCGATTAGGGAGATTTGTCTCGGTCAAATTGGGGCAAATGCGGTTACATTATTAGTTGATTTATCCTGTTTCCAAGAAGAATGAAAAAAGGAGTTGAATAATTCAATTCTCAAGATTGTTTATCAGTTACCAAGTGCATTATGCTGAATATGGCCAGTTAGGGTAGCTAGACTGGCCTAATCCGGATTTCCCAACTTCACTCCGGTCAGGCCATTGTTCAAATTATTTAGATATCTAATCTAGTCTTGTCTTTGATTTTATCACTTATTCAGTTTTGCAACCCTGTGATCAGTTTGTCAAATTGTTCAACAACAAAAACATTAATTAATTCACTTAAACACCTGCAACAACTATATTTTATTATCTCCCAGAAACATATTTTTGCATTTGATGAGATCTACTGTTCTCAACAGCATCTTTATAGAACTAATTTAAATCTTTTAATATCCAGTTAATTTGGCGACTTTAACGGACACATATCTTTCTACTTTTTCCATTCTAATTTATCTCGTAAAATGTTAGCGAAGTGACTGTTTTTGCCTCGACAAACCTGTTTTGACATTAATCGCAAGCCAGAAGAATCCAGAAACAATGCCGACAACTCCCAACGAGATTGTGATGCCCGATGAAAGGCTCGAGAGGGAGGCAGAATACGGGAGCCAAGAGCTTAGAGTACCTCCTGCAGGGAAAAGTTTGAGTACTTCACTTTGGATTGGGGGAAAGTTTTAGGATGGGGAACCAATGGCAATGTGATTAAGGATCATAATAGCTTCGGGTTCAACCGGGCTTTGGCAAAAACAGGCTTTCGGGTGGGACAAGCTCAAGAGGATTTTAAGCGGTGCCACGTTTCTCGGAGCTGCGCTACCCAACTCCAGAGCCGACACTTTAATTTGAAGCCCATAACCGAAGTTGGTCTCCTAGAGGTCATTTATGCAGATACGAACTACACCAGTTTTTGCGAAAGCTCAATCGGGGCCTGATGCCCGGGTTTACGTGAAACGAACCCAAACGCTCACCTCTATTTAGGACTGTGCTTACTATTCGCTAGCATTCATTGAACATATAAATAATAGTAACATATTTTAGTCTTATTCAAAACCTTAACTGCATAGCGCCGGCTTAATTCATTGCAACAGCGCGATTCAGTCTTGATTTTGAAACAGACTATAATAGAATTACTATTTCCGTTTACTATTACCATCATCCACTTCTTTTGTGTTTTCCTCAATTTGTGCCGGTTGATATCGAAGTATTAAAACACAGGCAGATACAATTGAATATGCGGTTAAAGTACCTTAAATTAATAATTAATTAATTTATATGATACAAAAGATTGTCATCTCTTTCACAAAATTAATTGATATCTTACTAGAGTCCATCTCAAGACCTAGGTTTCCAGCGCGGTATCACGAGCGGGGCGCTGTGTTATAAAAAAATGAATGTACTTTTGGAGAAAACGCACCACATCGACCGATTTTACATTCATTTTTTATAACACTGCATCCCGATCGCGAAACCGCGCTGGAAACGTATGTCTTGAGATGGACTATTTTAAGTTAAATAAACATACGGTTTGTATAGTCTGAATCAGGTCGTCATTTTTGACGGCGTACTTTCCTGTGACAGCATCCAACGGCAAGATACGAACAGAAAGAAAGTTTACAACTGGTTTTCTGATTCACTCAAATTGTTTCTTTTACTTTTTGTTTGCAAATTTGATCTGTACCTTGTTGTTGAGGTACTGAAACAAGACTATAAACTATGGTAAATTTGTAAACTGAGCAAAGCGCATTCAAAGATGTATTGCAAAAAAGAGAACTGTGCCCGTTTCCTACAGACCTTTAACAACAAAGCCATGGTCCGCCTACTATACTATACTTACCTATTGAAAGGAACTCAACAAGAGCTTCTAGATCGAATATGAGAGCAATTAGAGCATTCAGAAGGGTGAAAGTAACAATTGAATTAAGTGGAACCTAAATATAAATAATTTATATATCTATATTCTATTTTAACCTTTGTAAACTTATTAACTTTAGCTAGAAATGAGAATAAAAGACCATCATTAGCCATAGCATAGACAGCACGCGGTAGGGCAAACACTCCAGTTAGCTGAAAAGATTACAATTACATTAATTTTTACTTTTACTTTTGAAAAAAAACTATCAACTTTGGATTTCTTTTTTATATAAAAGATCCTCTCAGAGATACTACGCTGGAAATCTAGCTACTGACACAGACTATGTAAAAATAAAAAGATCGGCCTATTTTCGGAACAGACTTTTCCAAACCCAAAATTGCATAGCCATTGTTTAGAAAAGAAATAGCCCTGCCCAAAACCTCGCTTTTTTGTTGAGTTTCTAAGTCTAAACGTGTTATTGAAATTATGTGCTCGTAGTTAGGGCTGGGAAAACGCCGGCCGTGACGGCCCGTTTCTCAAATTTTCGGCCCCGGCCTGGCCCGGCACGGGTCGATTTCTTAAAAAGTCCCGGCTCGTGAAATTCCAAGCCCTGCTTGTAGTTAAGAAGATGTTTACAATGCTCTTTGTGTTAAGACTAAAACAGCGTAAAATATTCTTTCAACTTTTCAAAGTTTAGATTTGTACAGGAAGTTCTACAACTTTACATCGTCAATATAGCTGGAGGTGTAGTTTCGAAAAAAGGAGTTTATCTTATATTTTACCAGATTATTAAGAATTGCGACAAGCGCTCCAATTGACATTACATACTTGGCTACCGTAGCCCCATGCATCTCAAAGGCTGTAGAATAAGCTGCTTCAGGAACAATCTAAAACAATTAGTCACTAAAAGACTCGAGCATTTACAGTAAATGCTGGAGAGTAGAGTAAATGATTTACTAGCTATTTTACAACTTATGCTTTGCTTTGCGGGTGCTTTAGCCCAGTGGTTAGAGCAGCGGTCTCTGAATCCGAGAGGATCTGAGGCTGTGGGTTCGACTCCCCGTAGCTGCAGAAGGCTT
>JAQGAV010000308.1:0-37069 GCA_034691345.1 Phasmarhabditis papillosa
TTCAACTCAGAATCAGTAGCTCTGTCGATTCAAACAATAAAATTGAGATGTAAATTTTGAGTGGACCGTGCCTTTAAGCCGCAATACTGAGGGTTATAAAAATTGTGAGAATTTCGTTGACCTACTAAAGATTTAAAAAGTTTCAAGAGTATGAAAGCAATCATATTTGTTACGTAATTAATCATTCATTCTTATAATCACTGTATTTATAACCTCTTCTTAAGAGCCCTCTGCTGCCTCGCAAGTTATCCAGTTTACCTCAATCTCCAATGGTCGATCTAGTTCCACAAAGAAGAACTTCAATCACCACATCACCACGATTCGAGTTAGTTTACTAGTTCTAGTCAACTACTATAGACTTTATAAACTAGCGAAAATATTTATTTTGTCTATTATTCTAACCTTAACAGAACCTTCCGAGAGATCGTAATTCTGCAGAAGTCCATTTAAAAAAGAGTATTTACTACAATATCAATTTTTGGACCACGGTACAGGTGACATCGCTAGTTTCTTTTTTTGGATCAGTAGTTTCTGTAGCGTTTTGGGCTTCTTTGAAATCGACAGGGTTCGATTTGCTTCCATCAATGGATCCCGTAGTCCATAGAGCCCCCTTAAACATGACCAAATGAAAGAAACTGCAGAAAAAATGCTATGCGGTTAGAAACTCAAGAATTTAAAAGAAAAGAAACAAAAGAGCAAATCTAAATTATTTTCTGAGCTCCGTTTCTTGACCATGATTTGCGCAGTACCACTGACTTATTTTTGCTTCTGTGACATGAGGTTTCTAAAAAGGGATTCGCTCTACTTCTAGATTGGCTGAGCGTTCTACTCGAATCTATGAAAACCTAGATGAGACAAGGGAAGGTGGCAAGAATGAAAAAGGTGACGGAAGACCATCGATGTCAGAAAAAGAGGTAATAAATGTAATTGGATAAATCAGTACTAAAGAGTATTTTTAATATTAAAGTAAAAACCAATCGGGATTGCTGTCTCTTATTGTTATTTTGTTTTGCTTATTATCATTTTTCTATTGGGTATTTGTAACTATTATTCTACTAACAAATGGAGTTTATACTAAGAAGGCTGATATTTTCGAATCAGCTTTTAGTTTGTAAAGTATATAAGTTATATAATATAACTTGTAAATATACCAGTACGAGGTTGGCTTTCGTTAAAACCAAAAAGAAATTTTCAATTGTAATTTTTTGTTATTCTAGAGTACAACAGTTTTTAACTTCCATTGAACTTTTGAGAAACTAGACTCAAATCGATTTGATAACTTTTCTCGTGATATTACCAAGGAGTTTCACAAGAGTCGTTAATATTCATAATTCATTCCTCATATCTATATATTTAAATGGTCTTCTTTCTGAATTTTCAGAAGGTTGAAGCTGACAAGTTGCTTTCTGAATATGCTCACCTGGATTCTGAGATAAGGGACATCAATCAGCGCAATAAGGAGTTAAAAGAAAAGTTTCTTGCCGATACAAAGGTTGATAGCAAATATTATTACAGTTGGAGCTCAGAGTAAATATGAAGTGTGAAAAATTAAGCTCTCGTCAGAGCTCTTTTTGGTAATAGAGTGCCAGATCGTTTCGGCTTCTCACCGTAAAAATTGGACTTGCGAAGAACGTGGGGTACTCCACAAAGTCTTAAGTTCACAGTATAATACCGTTTTTGTTTTCAAAAGTTCGATTGTTCTTGATCCAAGTGGTATTTATTTTATTTTATTTTAATCTATTTGTAAGTTATTTAGCAAGAAACTCCTATCCTAACCGGCGGGCCTTCCGCGAAGAACGGTCCGAATATTCTTCGAACCACAAAAACCTCGATTGATCAATGGGATACTGTCAGGTTTGTTCAATAAAGCTCTTTTAAATTATTCTCTGGATTATACAATTAGATGACATTAAAGTTTAAGCTGTAGAGTTGGGGAACATAAGCAAATTTTATAGGGCCCGTACCGTGACGCGATCCCGATCTCCAGCAGCATCAGCGTCTTTGACTACGGCCAAGAAGGTTTGTAAACTACTTCACCTGTTAAGTGTTTACCTGAATCAAACGAGCCCCAGGTTGAAATTCGGGTTTGAAACCGAGTTGGGGTAAAACGGGTGAAAATGCCCAACTCTAGTATGTGCTCAATTTGTTCTTGACTTGATATGACCTATTTTTGAATAGAAAGACATCGTCAATATGGATAATAAGCATATCAAAGGCTGAATTATTTAACATAAGATCTTAACACTGCGGTTTAGTTTTAACTAAACCATAAACAACATTGCAAATCATTTCAAATTTGTAGTTATTGTATAGGGTTAGGGAACTCAACCACTGTTATTAAGGTCAACATTAGAAAGAATCAAACTATTCTTCTATTGCTATTAAAAATAATCAAAATCGATTTGTTTACATTTAAAATAACTTCTACAAACAAGGTTCTAGATGTTTCAGGATGATCGTGCAAGGACTGCTGACAGTCGTCTTTTAACTGTTCCGGCCAGTTCAAAACAACCAACCGGATGTCCTTTTAATGTAATCAAATAGTTTAGTTTTTGCGTGTTTTATATTGCTTTTCATATAATATAACATCAAATTATTGTCATATTCAATATTAAGATACTGTTTTTCTCGATATGGTACAACTGCTTGGAGCTATTTTTATGGAGAATAAATGTTCCAGAATTAGGTGTAAGGGGGATAGTTATGTTTCCAATAGTCTTGATGTTCTAGTGATTCATTATGTATGAATAATAATAATAATGTGTTACTCAACTTCGTATTGCTGCGGTTTTCAGTACCCTTGACGATAGTTTCCTAGATCTGTAGGTATAAGGAATACTGCACTCACAGTAAGAAAATACTCGTAAACAACCAATAGTTTTTTTAAATTACAAATTTGCATTGTTTAAGGTAGAAATATTGTACAAAGAGGCCAAAGCTTGATAGAGTTACTAATTTACATAAATTTATACAGTTTATTCAATTGATCTATCGCGAAATGTCTCTTATAAACATATCATTTCCAACTACTTCCTGAGTAATTGTACTGAATATTATGAAGATATTCAATTTAATCTGTCTCTGCGAAAGAAAAAACCCATATTTGCTTGATGTAATAAGGATAATCATTATCTAGTTTCACCTTTTTTACACAATTGCGGAAGCCTATATATACCACAGCTCCCTCAGATCATTTGTTTGTTATAGACTATAGTTTAGTCAACTATATCGACGATATGTTTCTAATAGATAGATCAAACTCTATTATAAGGAGTCTTTATTCATAACGAAATAAACAATCACAATCAGGTTAAGGCAGTAATAAAAGTTAATCCAACTACAAGTAAGGTCACTTTGGTCAAGAGCATTAACAATATAGACTAAATAAAATTATAAATATAACACTCGAAATCTGTGAAATGGCGAAGTAGGAGAAGATTCCCGTGTAGTCAAAAACCCAAATTTTGTACAATAGAAAAGAGAAGTTGGTCATTTAGGAAATTCAGAATAATGTTATGTTCCGGATTTCAGAACATATCCGGGATGTTACGGTCTGCTATCGATTTAAGACTTTATGATTGAACTAATTATAGTAATATCCGCGAATAATAAGAATTGTAAAGAATTGGACCACTTTTTTGCTGTAAAGAAAAGCCTGATTGTGAGCTTTTTTCGAGCCATCGTGACGCCCGTTTCTGGCTTTTTATTACTGTGCAAAAGTTTACTTACGAATACGCGTGTAAAATCTTATAAATCCATTATTACTCTTGGATCTTACTACATTTATTTCATACTTTTTAAAGAAGAAACTACTTTAACAATCTTTGGTCATGTTTGAATGGGGATGAATACCGTTTGTAAGTAAGCTGGGATGAGTGGAGCTGAACCCA
This sequence comes from Phasmarhabditis papillosa, assembly GCA_034691345.1. NCBI lineage: Eukaryota > Metazoa > Nematoda > Chromadorea > Rhabditida > Rhabditidae > Pellioditis > Pellioditis papillosa. Next base: position 3,891 of record JAQGAV010000308.1, read on the forward strand.
TTATGTTAAAAACAAATACTATAAACTATAATTTTGAGAAGTTATAAATGTCATGGAATGAAGGATTGTTGCTTGAATTTGCGGAGTTTGCAATCATTCTGATGATGGAAAGAAACTCAACAATAGAGATTCTGCGCTTGTACCTGAAATCGGAAAATAAGCTATAGTCTGTAACAAGAAATAGGCTGCAAGGTGCGGTGTAATAAAGGCTTTCAGAAATTGCTCAATTTTCGTCGAATGTAGATGCTCTTGGTATAATTAGAAGCGCAATTTATTGCTTGTTACTAGAAAAATATCATCGCGTCTTTTTGCGATGGTTTGGTTTCATAAAACCCATATACGTATTTGCAAAAGCCCCCGTTTATCACCGCACCTGGCAGCCTTTTTCTTGTTACAGACTATAAGAAGAAGTCAATTAATTAACTTTTTAAACTGTTAAGAGATTAAAGATATATAGAAACATTTCAATTCTGTTTGCATTTTTAAAAGACAATTGTATACTTTCATGATGAGTATCTACGTACTATAAGAAGTTTGTTTGAATATATTTAACGTTATAATTTTCCCTAAACATACTATTGTTAATTTCCATCTTCTGGGGAACAATGGGTAAACCATTGCCGATTCCTTTGGTCATCTGCATATGAGTCTTGCGATGTCGGAGAAGATTGTCCTTGCGATTGAAAGCCTAAATAAAGATAATATTTTAGGGAAGAATCAATACAGCATAATTCCTGTATGTTATTATGTTACAATGTTAGATTGTTTAACTTGTTTCATGCAATCACTTGATTGCTTGATCGATAATTCTTTATTGTTAACAAAAATTGCAAACGTCTTACAGCTCCAAACGCATTAAAAAGAGTTATTAGTTTCCCGTCATAGCAATTAAGGAAAAGTATTTTTAGGACTCTTGGATTGAGTCTGATTGATCAAACTGGTTATAGGATTAATGATAATTAGAAATATTTGGATTCTGTTTTTGCTCTTAAGAAAACAATTCAAGATTCTAAGAAACCTCTAATATTTCTCAGTCTTTCTCTCTTTTTTAGTCAAAAAACAGTTATGATTTTTTTGTCGCTGGGAAGTTTTCTTGAGCTACTTGAGTGAGCACTGAGAATAACTGTTTTTTTGTAAAATAGTTTTTGAAGGAAGGATCCTTTTGTATCACAGTTTAACTATCCTGCAATACGCTTAACAACTAACCTTTCTACATTCTGGGCATTGATGTGGCCTTAATCCCGTATGTATGAACATATGTTTGTTAAGAAGGAATTTGTTACCAAACTTCTTGCCGCACTGAAGACACGAGAAACTTTTCTCTTCGTCAATTGATTGTCTAAAATTAGTTTATATTTAAGGGTTTTACTGGGTTTTTTATAGTCGGTGGGCTAATCACTTGCAAGTGGTTACGGTACGAAATACAGATGTATTAGATTTTATTGGAGCTATTAGAGCAAATCTGTGCTCTAATTCAAATGTTTTAGACATTTAGCTGCGAGCGATTAGTCCGCCGACTATAGCTACAACTACTAGAATGTATAGAAATTTTGAAAGAAAAGAATATTCGGATTTTGAGTTTATCCAATACATTGCTTTACATTACATCATTGTATTGTCAGTCGTAAGAGCTATGTTGCTATTGCAGTATCTCAGGAAGCAGCTGAGCTGAATAAAATGATTGAAAGTCGGTGAATCGGGAGTTTTCCTTTAAAAAAAACATTCATTTTAATCTAACATCGCTTCTCTCCAGGATATTGGAAACCCTGGAAAACTAACTTTTTTACAGGCCAAGTGCGCTATTTGATGAGCTCATCACGATAGAGTTATACTAATCATAGGTAGTAAACTTTTTTCTGTTTATTTACTTTATAAACGGAAATCAAATTAATAAAGGACTGCATTCTATAGTCTATCTCAAGACCTAGGTTTCCAGCGCGGTATGACGAGCGGGGTGCAGTGTTATATAAAATGAATGTACTTTTGGAGAAAACGCACCACGTCGACCGATTATACATTCATTTTATATAACACTGCGCCCCGTTCGTCGTGAGATAGACTATACTTGAATTATATGTTATAAATGTTTTAGAAACTTTTCAGTTCCTTATTTACAGTCAATAAAACTTACTGAACGGGCATTTGGTTTGTAAGCGCTTTAATTCTGTTCTTAATCTCCCTCTCATCTTCTTGTGATACAATATGGTTTAATCTGCTTAATGGCAGACTCTCCATTCCATAAATGGGCGTGGTCATGGGCGGAGTTTGGAGCGGGAATATGGAGTGGGCGGTGGTGCCAGAGATGGGACCAGGTGTAGATCTAGTGGAGCAAGAAGACTCTGGCGAACTTCTCAGTTCTTCTTCTTGTCTTCTCTTTAGGATGTTGATTGTGTCTCCAAGACCGCGTTTCGGTTTCTTTCTTGGCGGAATTCCCGATTCTTTAGACACTGGTTCATGTCCCTTAAGAACTTCGGGATTGTTCAAAATGAATTGACTGATCAGATCGAATGTGAGAAGGGGTTCATCTAAAATTAAAGATAAGTTTGGGTGAACACAATGTTGGGAATATATGGGACCGGCGCTTGCGGGGCGCAAATCCGAATAGATAGCCTCAGCCACAACATTTTTAACAATTACCCACCCATGTGGGAATGAGGCTGTAAATTTTAGTATGAATGAACATAAAAGTGAAACCGTTTGTAACTTTGGAAGGCAGCAAACCGTTTCAATTTCTATATAAATCAATGTAGGCTAGGAAGTTGTTTTTGCTACTATGAGCAGGTAGGCAAAAAGTGTTTGCTCTCAGAGATGGAGTTTCATGCTAACCTATATATACTGTTAAGAAAGGGTATTCAGTTAATTATGATTTCATCACTCACTTTGTCCTGTCTTCTCATAAACTTCTGTTTCCTGAATAGCTTCAGCAGCCTCAGCGTCGACAGAAGAACAATTGGAAGTACTTGCCTCGTCGGAAGCCATAGAAGACTAAAAAATAGTATTTATAATTGATATGGAAAGAAATAGTTGCTGGTTAAAACAAAACCGACTAACAACATGACGATATCCAATAAGTAGCTATAACAATGTTTCATAGAAAAAGAAGGTTGCAACTTTTAATGTAGGATAGTTCAAGATTTCTGTAACAATTTTATAGTAGAAAAAGGATGAAGTATTGAAAGTATATAATTTTGCGAGTAAACTTTTTCACAAACAAAATTTTCCTAATATTCGACAGACAAATTGCAATATAATAAAATATATTTATGTATAAAAGAACAATGTCTGCCATATTTCTATTAGAAACATATCTTTGCAGTATTTTGTTAGAATGACTAGTCAAACGAAGAGATGAGGGAGTCTGATAAGGATTAATAATACACAAAACAAACTGAAATCAGAGGGATAACTTTGAGAAACGAAAAGGTTTGCCTAGGGCTGGGGAAAGGCCGGCCAACCCGTTTCTTAAATTTTCGGCACTGGCCCGGCCCGGCCGGCCCGTCAAATTCCCAGACCTGGGTTTGCCTTCATATTTTGCTTGGGTGAGATACTTTTAATTTTATGGCTTGCGTTTATTTTGGGAAAGAGCGGTCATAATTTTTTGGACTGTACGTTTTGAATAAAAATTATGATTGTCTAACATAGGTAAGTGTTAGAACTGCTATACTAGCAGGACCTACTCGGCATCCTCACATTAGAGGCTATAAAAGATAAAGACGTTCTATATGGAAGTGTGTGGATATAGTGGAGTAACTTAGTTTGTATAACAAATTAGAGTTTAGAAAACTATAGTTATAAAGAAGCAGAAATTTAAAATATATTATATACTCCGAATGTTCCATCATTTAAGAAAATCTAAAACATTTGAGCAACAGAAGACCCTGCAATTTGCGAAGTAAGCTGCGTACTACTTTCTGAAACTGAGCGCTATTTTGAATATCTGAGCTTTCAGGTGAAAAATGTTTCATGATACCTCTATAATTTCCATATAAAGATTAGGTGGCCTAAGCTACTAAACGCTTTTAGGAGTTGTATCCTAGGCAGCCCGAGATAGGCATTGTTGGCTAGAAATGAAATGCTAGATTGGACAACTAAATCAATATAAATCGGCGACTCGCGGAGTCTTGAAATCTATCGATTTTATTTTTAAATAGAATGCTAATATGTAAAACAGAAGCCGCCCAAGACAGCCTTTTATTGCCAAATGTACAGTTTTATAGGCAAAATGAAAGAGTTGCCGGGAGAATAGGAATGCTAGCATAGGTGTAAGGTTTGATTATTAGTATCAAGAAAAATAGAATCATCAAAAGCAAAGTTTAGAAAATTAAGCCTAAATTAAAGTATTTGAAAACTTTTTTTTCCTTTATTACTCGTATCACAATAATAGTAGATTTCCTCGGGACATGGCTTCGGCCATTCATTCCGGAATCTTCTGAGCAGAGACGGCTCCTTTCTAACTTTCAATCTTCGGATGCACGAAACATGGGATAAATAGTTTAACTTATTATAGCCACTAAGCTGCAGGTTACAATTAACACATCCGAAACATTTATATTCTAAAAGTTTCCAGAAAATTCTTCTTTTAAATAAGTAATCTAAGCCAAAGCTCGTTCTGTTCCAACCCGAACTTTCGCCAGGCTCTAAATTCCCGCGGTGGTTCGGAGTTTTCGGAGACTGTGAATTCCCTGCATAGTAATCATAGTGATGAAGTTGGCGTATTAATACAAACGCACTCTCTTCGCCTCTATACTCTTGAGAAACATTTCAAATTTTGAAATCTTACTTTCTATATTCACGAACACTATTAAATTTGGATTCCAATAAAACTTTACTATCAATAAATATAGTTGATTTATAGTTAATTAATGTGATAGTGACTCGTTTAATGGTTTTCTTCGCTATCCTATCTACCACTTCTAATTAGGTTAAATGAACGGAAAATTAAAGGAGGAAACTATAAAAACAAAGGCAAATATTGTCTAATTTATGAAAATGAGAAGATTTGTTGGTAAATTTAAAGTTTTAACTATGCTTAGTATCAAGTAGCAGTCAGTGAATTGAAAAGTGAATTTCTATTGAGTAGAATCCTATTTTAGTGGTTGGCTATTTACCTAACAAAGTGTTTTAAAGTTTGAGAGTTTTTAAGAAAGAGGAGTGTAGCTTCGCTCAAAGGTAAGTTCCAAATGAAACATAATCTAACTAACTATAAACAGAATGTTTTAAGAATTTACATCTCTCTGGGAGAGAATAGAAAGCAATTGACCAGAGCCTTACAAATTCCTCAAATTTTTAATAACGGTATAAGTGGTATAGTATAAACCAAGAGCTATGTTTCCAACGCGTATCCCAGAGATAAGCGGCGTTACATTAAAATATATATATAATTTGTGAACTGGGAGCCTTTTCGTCAAGACATTCATTATATTTAACACCGCTCTCCCCTGTACTGAGCTTTTGATACAAATTCAATTAAGAAACAGTACCGTCCATATAAAAATTAATGGTAACAAAAAGTACCAGTCTCCTGAAACGAAGCTTTCGCTTAAAATTCAACTAGATATTCCCATGGGTTAGTATATGATATGTATGTAAATGTTAATGTGATATTCGATACAAACAATATTGTGGGATGGTGGCTGAGTTTAAAATGAGTCTCATTTTGTATATAAACAATCACATTTGTGTTTATTTTAAATGATAGAATGAGGTTTCGATGCCGAAAGCGTGAGGTGGCAGTCCGAATAAACCAAACCGCAAGCGACAATATTGTCATGGTTGGGAAGGGGATATCGCAATCCGGGATTTGGCAATTTTTTTTTTGGAAAGAACAACATCTAAGAACCAACCCATTTATAAAAGATTTAACTGTTTTCATACTCCTTAAACTTTAAAAAATTATATATTTTTCCGCATGAAACATTATATCTCAATAACTAATATGTTCAAAGCAAACTTAACATAATTTCGGAACATTAAATATATAATAAAACGATAAATAAAGTTGTAAACTGTATCTCTGCCCTATTCATTAGGTATAATTGACAGTCGTTTGTGACCCCTAGCTGGTTAGTATTGAGGTACTGATCGAGAAAGATAAGAACAACTAACAATAGATACGAAGAGATAATTACAAACTTTACAAATATAGTCCTTAATAAAAATATAAAGATTTAAAGGAATAGGACTGAAACTAAACGAGTTTTCTTTTACGTTACTTTTGCTAGCTACCTTCCATGGATATACTATTGTTACAAAAATGTGCCTCATTCTTGTGTTTATGTCAAGAAAAGTCAAAATACTAAAAAATAATACTCAAGAAAGATCTTTATAACCAAATATGAAACAATTTTAATTGCCGGCATAATGCGCAGTTACATACAAAAGAAGGTAATGTATTGAAATGTTACAAACTTTTATGTAAAAGTAAATCCACACAGCTGATTAGTAAATCTATGATTTGAATATAAAAATTGAACATTGAATACTTATTTTTGATCCAGATCTTAAAGGGATACTTTGCCAAGTTTATTTTAGTTAACAACTATGTTCTATAAAAAACGGTATTCGAGTTAATGCATGATATACTAAAAGCACAACGAAAGTTTAAAAAAATATGTCTAAAGTTCGCTGTCCTTTTCCACAGAACCCTCGTTTGATAACAAAGTTCTTCTAGCAGTGTTTAATTTATTAGTTAGAAAGTCGTCGTTGTGAGATTGTTATTCTGATTTGAGTGTCGATTTTTATCATTTCTCATGGTGTAATAATTTTGTCTCAATTTCAAGGTAATTTTGGGTAGAATGCCTACAAAAACAAATGAATCTATCTCGCGCAAAACGGAAGGGGAAGCGCGATAAGCTGCGGTGTTGCAAAAAAGAAATGTTACTGACAAGACGAGGGTTGGCGGAAAGATCTTTTCAAACTTTTTGATGTCCGATGTACAGGGGGATTATTGAAGTTTAAATTTGATAAGGAAGACCTGAGTGTGTGAAAATGTTTTTAGAATATGGGTACACTTTTCTATGTTCATCCATTCAGCAGGCCGTTTTAGACTAGAAAAAGATTTAAGGTTAGTTGCGTTTGTTAGAGAGTAAGCCACCGACTGTACGCTTTACCGGAGCTAAATAGAAGAAATGTTTCATACATAAATGAATTTGTTCAAAAGCTTTGTTTCCAATTCCGTTGTGCTATCAAAAGAGTTTTAAATATTGAAATTCTTTTAATTTTTAATGTTTGTTAGTGTATAGTAGAGTTGGGCAGTTCAACCCGGAAAAACGAGCCCCAGGTTGAAATTCAGGTTTGAGCTTGTCAGTAGTATACACTGTACACTACTGACAACCACCTCGGATTCACTCATAGTAGACTGTTAATTCAGTTAATCGGATAAGTTCGAACGACCCCATTAGTTGCTACGGTTATCGGATTACTGCTAATTAGTAATTATTAGCTTTTATTAATACCCGATAGTTACTTCAGGCGTGAGCCCAAGAAGTTCTCCTAGTAGCTATCCCAGTTCTATATATCATTCAACGACTTCCACATCCTTGTTGCAGCATCATTCAGGTTAGCTTAATTGATCCTCTCCAATACCTTTAACCCCTAGTGAGTTTTTGGATGATCTGTAGCTCTTCGAATCGTGCGAATCTCAGAATCAGCGGTATACGGTCTGTAGCTATGTTAGTCATGTTATGTTAGTCATGTCTCGATATGTCATTAGGATTTATCGATTAGAATTATTGATTGTTAATTGGATATAAATTAAAGTTGTCGGTTGATAGTTGATATTGATATGTAATTGAGTGAGTACAGTGTACAGTCTCGGTTGATTGAGATAGTTCTCTTTCACTTCCATTACCCCCACAATCTTTTCTCGTTTTGAATTGATGAATGACAACCCCAACTAGAGGCGCGAGAAATAGTCCTTTAAAAACGGAGACCACCAGACCGAAAACAACCAGGAGGCAAGTCAGAGAGCAGCGATAAGTGAGAGAGTGCAGAGTAAATCTAGCCAATGATAGCAGTCTATTGGGGTGCACCGGGGTAGCAAGGGGGGACTGCAGGAATTTGTCGAGGTTAACCAATTAATCAGAGACAAATACTGATTACCCATTTCATTTCAATTAAAGTCAGTAGTTTATAAACTGTTCTCTAACTGCGCAAATGAAGGAAAACCAATACAAACATGGAAAGAAGGTGTTTAGAGTGAGGAAGGGGATCTTCTGTGCTGTTTCCCGTTCTTTATAAAAAGCCGCAGAATAATTGAAGATTTACGAAACTCAGCGAAATACGGTGCACATGCAAGAAAGTAGGAGATCTCAGTCATTGAGTAAATTTAGCCAAAAGTTTAGTTTACTTAGTTTGAATATACTGAATATAAAAATAAATAATAAAATATAAAAATACTGAAGTCAAGGTTTCATGCAAAATGAGAATAAATTTGGAAAGAAGAGAATATTTACAAGATTGCACTAGATTATCATCAAACTATCGAACAAACATTTTATCTAAACATTTAGTATACTTAAAAAACTGTTCAGAACAAAAGTAATACTTACTCTTGATAGAATATTCTCGATAATAAAACAAAGAAAGACTAAAAAGTAACAAAAGTGCAGTATAAAGGTAGATTGTGGCAGTCAGTGGCAACTCATAAGATAGTCATATTCTATTGAATAAGAGCAGATGAGTCAGACCGGTGAGGAAGCAAAAACACAAATAATAAAGAGACGAGAACGGGAATGATTGGTATTTAGGATTAACTAGAATAACAATAGGAAGTAAAGAAGTAGTATGTTGCAAGTGTTAGGATTCCAGCGCAGGAGAGCCGATGTCCATATAAATGAATTGAAAATCTTTGGATTTTATTGTGTTTTTGCTTGGCAAACCTGCACTAGTGTTGTTCAAAAGATTCATCTATACAGAATTGAAAACATAGATATAAATATATACATAGATTAAGCTATAACTAAACACTATGTCTTCTCACAAAGTATCGTTTACAGACCTCCTCTAATCATAAGACTCGGCTATTAATGTATATATTTGAATCTATTCCTCCATATAGTTGCTCACACATTTTGCAATTTGTCTCTCTTTCTCTTACAAAACAGTCATTTTTCGCCTCTCTCGCCTATAGAACGTGTGAAAATCCAAATGGTATGGAGTTTTTGACAGAACGACGCGGTCCTCTTTGGCAAGTCGCAGAGCCGAAATATCCCCTTTACAAATAATCAAATGGTTTATAATACATTGAAGGAGAAACAGGGGATAGGAAAAGTGTTTCAGGGATTTGGATAAATGGAATACTGCTCACTCCCTACGACATTGGCTCGGTGCCCAAAAAGGGCCGGTCCGTGGGTAAATATTGTAGCCCGGCTCTACCCGGGCAACCGAAGACAGGAACCGTCCGTGCTCAGAAGATTCCTGAATAAACGGCCGAAGCCCTACCTCTAAGAGTGATAAAGGAAATAAAATAGTTTTTTAAATAGTTCTTTCTACCCGGGTCGGTCCGACAAAACGGATATTGCTAATAAATGATTTAGTCCTACATTTTGTCCAATGTACTATATTTTTTGTAAAGTTCTTCTAACACTAAGAGTAATATGTTTTAGGCAATACCGAGTTCGTCTTATTAGTTATTATTAGTTTATCTATTGTTGAGTGATTAGCTTGGGAGAATTAAAAATAACATGATTTAATTTAATTTCTTTCATTAATATCAGCGCTGGGAACAGGCCGGCCCGTTTCTCAAATTTTCGGCCCCTGGCCGGTGCAAGTCTATTTCACATTTTTTAGCGGATATTGTTCAAAAAAGTTGGTTTTCAGTGTTATTTTTCGGCATTATCCATAAAGTTTACAATAATCTACACATATTTAAGTTTTTGAATTCAATTTATCAGAATATTCACCCAAATCAGTCGATTTTCCTTTCCCAGCGTTCATTAGTATTACATAAGCCTTCTATACACCAATGTCAATTGGTTTGTTTAAAAAAATCACTCATTTTCTATTGGAATTAAACTTCGGAATGTTTATTACTTTCTAATCAAAGGAATCTAATCCTGGAGTCGGCTCTATTTCTTCCTGCATCTGGTGGATTTCCATTTGAAGTAGATCTCATCATAAGGTAGACACGGATTAGTAGTTCCTAAAAAACATAATCACTTTGAAAATATAATATTTTTCATTACTAATAACATTAAACGTTGCTTCAAATTGAAGATTGATGATTGGCTATTAAAATTTCTTTATAGATGCTAGTTAAAGTCGTGGAAATTTTCAAAAGTAGGACCATAATAAGCTAGAATATTAGTAGAAAATATTATAATAAAAGCCTATGCCTTCAAATTGAGTGTTCATGGATTTCCTACTATATTTACCTGGTTCTTAATTTCTTCACACTAATATTTATAAAAAAAGAACAAATTATATTTTAATATTCTAGCAATACTAATTATAATAAACTAAACCTACATGTCTTACAGAGTCCGAGTATATAATAAGTGACATAGTAGGCCACAAGAGCGGTCCGAAATTAGTCAGAAGAGAATGTTCAATAGACCAGTTGGAATAAATATTAGGAAGCATAAAGAGACCGCAAAACGTAAAATCACAAAAAAGATAGATAAACTGTTGTAAGAAAGTAGGGCGAGGATCATCTTCAGATTCATCTTTAGGCAAATGAATTCGACTGAAAGTGGAAAATGGAATTAGTCGCGTGTGATAGCTTTTAAAATAGAGCTTGATGAAAAACGACTAACGACTGGGATATCGTATTGGGTTTTTTTCTGAGCTACTAGAACTGTTGTAGAAGTAAAATATATCCAAAAACGGTTGAATTGGTTTAGAAATAAGCTTTTCATAGAACTACGCTCGATCAAGTTAAATTTTGAAAGCTAACGCGCTGAACTCTAGTGGAAAGGTTTTCGAAATTGCCAATTGCAAGTAAAGTTTAACAGTAACGTTTGACTTAGAACTTTTTGATTTAGTTATACTTTAGATTGTAGCAACAACTACATAATGTATATTCAATACGATATTCAATAAGTAGCTATAACAATGTTTCATAGAAAAATAACTTTTAATGTAGGATAGTGAAGGATTGCGGTAACAACTTTATACGGGAAAAAAGGATGAAGTATTGAAAGTATAAAATTTTCCGAGTATACTTTTTCACAAACAACATTTTCCTAATATTCAAATAATAAAAGATATTCAATTATAAAAGAACAATGTCAGCCATATTTCTATTAGAAACATATCTTTGCAGTATTTTGTTAGAATGACTAGTCAAACGAAGAGATGAGGGAGTCTGATAAGGATTAATAATACACAAAACAAACTGAAATATATCTTTTAACTTTGCCTTTCGAAATAGTTGAATTATGTTTGCCCCCAACATGGCTGTATCTACTCTCTATCATTAAAGTATTCATATCTTATTAAATAAAGTAGTAGTTTCGTCTACTACCCTCCCAACTTCTTTTTAAGTTGTAAAGAATTACTTTGCTACTTCGAACTCTAAGGTGCGCTACTTTGCTAATATTCGTGCGCGAATGGCAATGTTCGAATATTTTCAATCCGTGAGGTTCTACTTTCTTATTTTTCCTTTTCCATTTATTTACAACATTATTCTTATTTTTATATCAATTTTACGTTATATAGCATAAAATGGTTTCCGGGAATATAACTCTATATTCGTTCTACCGTGATATCAGTAAAAAAATGCTATTTTTCGTGAAACCACTGGTGGTTCATGCAAATATATTCGTCATTTTTCGCTCTTTGCAAAATTCGTGTTCAGCAACACCATCGAACGTAGTAGATATTCCATTTTCCACTATAAATATTACATCTATTTTCCTCTTTTATTCAGTATCCTATATTATCATGAATCTTTACTTTTCAGGCTATCTCCAACGATCTATCGTCCGGAGAAAGTGATCTTTTCTCTGTTTATTTTAAATAAAAAAATCATTTTAAATTGTTTTCTTATCAGTGTTGGGTTCTTAACCCAGTTTGTTCCTATGAACTTTTAGCCTGTATTACATTACTTTTATTTTTCATATTTCGCTCGGTTGCTGATGAAGCAACACCTGTGTCATCCCAAAAGTTAACTACATCTGTGCGCGTTCGCCAGGATGACTTTAAACGGTATGCATTCGCTTTATTAATCTAATTTTATGTATGAAGGATTCTGCTCATTTGGTTATCCGCTTATCTCGTCTAGGCAGGATATCATCGGTAGTTGGCATATTGTTATCATTTCGCTTAGCACGTTTTTATTACTTTTGATCCATTTGTCAGCTTACATTAGGTATAATATTCGACTATCTTTGCTTTCACGTTATTCATCACTAGTTCAGTCTAATGTTTTAAGTATTTTTTAATCCATTTTTTTGCACAATGTCAAGCAGTGCTGTCCGTAACAGATTGGGCAGTTACATTCCTTGCAAACATTTGCTGCGTGATTGCTCGACAAACATTTAAAACATAGCTTGCGCTTTATGGATTCATTTCGTCGACTTTCAAACGTTTTAAAAGTTTCGCATTCGGCTGTGGAATGCTGTTGACTGCACAGTTTGCAAATCCCATCTTGTGTGATTATCTTGTGGTTTCTCGCAACATCGTCCTGATTTGATGTGATATAGCATTTCGTTACATTTCTATTATTTAGTCTGGTTTCTAAGATTTCTTCATCGCGTACCATATTCCCTATGGTTGTGATTAATACGTGGATATCATATTGCTTCTGAGTTTCATTTGAATTACTTAATTCCTTTCTCATCAGCTCTCTGATAAACGCTTCGGGGAACTTGGATAGTAACAACTCTCGGAAAAGGGAGCTGTTGGATACATTTTCGTACCGTCTAAACATTTCAAATATGCACTTTATTTTATTATACGTCTTTCTAAGATCCGCTGTTGTGAATACACAACTTTCAATACTTTCTAGATCTTTCGTTAAGGTGAATCTGATGTTTTCGTGGACATCGTATCTATCTTTCAGAATGCGCACCGCAATTTTATAGTTTTCTGCTGTAGCAGCCAGGCCAGATATCATGTCTTTAGCTTCTCCTACTAAAACTTCAAGTAAAACATTTTCTCCTTCTTGATGAGACTACTAATTGTATGAATAGCATATTCAAACATTTCCCAAAACTCTTGGAATTCCTTTATATTTTTACCGCTAAATGGCTCAATTTTTAATTTCTCTAGCTTTACACTATGACTATGTTCATAATTTATTTCAGAATGGCGGATTATATTATTTCTAGCGTATATATCTGCTACATGTTCCTGTTGATGATCATTTCTCTCTGGTTTGTTCATCCTAGATCTACCACTATCGACTGAAAGCTCAGCAAAGCTTTCGTGAATTGGTCTTTCGTTAACAGTATTCTTTTCCTCAATTTTAATCGACACATTTCGTTCTTTCTTCTCTGCAATCATGCTAGCTGATTCCCATTCTGCGATTCTAATCTCAAGTATTGTTTCACATTCATGTGCCATTTCTAGCACTTTTTCACAATTGGTTGCAGAGTAATGTTTCTCAAATAGCTCCCTTTCGGCGTCCATGTGCACTTCTCTTTGGCCATATGGTCGGCCTCTTCGAGTTTATCTTCGAGATCAACAATACATCTGCTAAGCCTTTTGAGCAATTTTTCTTTGTTAGAGAAAGTATAGAATTCACGTTCTTTGTGATACTAATTCTTACGAAATTAGTAGCCATAATGAACTAACGAAGCGTTGGAAAACTAAAATATTCCGTTCAGTGAAGTAACTGAGTATGTAATGATCTACTTTCGCTTAGCTCTGTCATCTTTTATCTACGTGTATTTGTGTATAACATGTTGTCTTGTTCATTCCAGGGTTTCGTACCGCCCGTCACCTCAATGATAGCTCCTCGCAAGATGATGCAACTTCTTTTCGCTGGATTTTTTCTGTTCTTTAAAAAACTGTAAGTTCTTATCATTCATAGCAGCATTTCCAATTTCTCTTTTCTAGGTAATCTTCAAAGGTATGTTACGTTCCTTATTTTTGGTTCAATAATGCAACTAGTGTTAGCTGTGACCTCTCAACCCAGTTTTCTAGCTACTGTTTTCTGGTTAGGCATGTTATATTATGACATGTTCTTGAAGCATTGCGTAATTGTATCTTCATCAAATACGATTTCTATTTCGCTCGAGGAAGAATGTTTCCTATATAGTTCATATCATTTTCGTTATATTCATAAGCTCTTTTAAGGTTCCATTTTCGCCAATACGTTCTCTGTCCTCTGGATCAATGAAGGTTCTTTTTTTTCGATCAGGTCTGCCTAATTTCAAGTAAATTGCTCCTTTACAATTTCAGGTGATTGCTCCTCAACGTCGGCCACATTCAAGTCGCATCAGAAAACATCGACCTACATCAGCCACCATCCTGTTGTGACAAACATTAATTGTAACCTCATTTGCATTTTAATTGTGACTATTTATGCCCAGTAGCCCGGCTCATTCTAGAGTCGTGGGGACCTGGGTTCTGTGAATAAACATTCGCGGGTAATTTGTCTCCCCATTCGACATTCTTAGTTGATCATAGTTTTCCTTTGCTTTCTCGCTCATACAACCTTTTTAATTCGATTGAGTGGAATACTTATTCTGTGTAACGATGGAAACCTCGCAACTGTTGGGTACTTTCGAAACTTATTCGCTCTCGTATTTAATTACTAAATAGATATAGGGAACATGTTGCTATTTTCTCTACGTTGCCTGTAGTGTATCTCCAGCGTTCTCTACCACTGGTGTTTAACCTGGGATATTTTCGCCGGTGTTTTACTACTTTTTTTTCGCGTAACGCATTCACGGTTCTACTCAGTTGCTAATAACTAGATGTGTTATGAATCGAATTTTTCAGTTTTTTGTCTGTTTTCGAAGGTCAAAATAGTGTCGCTTTCCTATGCTGCTCCTCATTAGAGCTATGCATTTCGTCATCATTTGAACAGTACTTTTTTCACCTTGTGAATACGCTAACGCTTCAGAACTTGCACAGTCACTTTTCATTTCATGACTCCGCTTAAGACATTTATTTAATTTCTAATTCTTCAGCATTCCATACTCGTGTGTGCTCATGACACTACTCATTGCAGGATCGTGATAAATGCCCTAAAGGCCAACTTTTCATTTCGTCGCAACCTCGTACCAAACACAATTGGTTCATTGATTTAATTTTGTCTATAGTTTTATTGATTCAATACATAACACGGTCAAATAATCTAATATTCACTATCTATGGCCTCCGTAGAGGGATTTATTCCGATCGTTACGGACTTTATCTAGCTCATTCATTAATCTATCCGGTCGTTACGGATTTCTAGCAAATAAAGTAATCGTTTCGCAATTTTCTCCGCAGTGATTCTTCTTGCAACCCTTTGTGGCGTCCGGCAATGGCTATCTTTATAACCCGGTTGGCCTTTAAGCGGTTACACAAAGTCAGCACAGCAGCTCCGCTGCTACATTACGGGACTATCCCGTTTCCGAACTGGCCGAAACCGAAACAGAACCATCAAAACCTCTTATATTTACGATAAGCTTCGATAACTCGGTTCTATTGAAGATATTCTTCTTCAAAAAGTGCTTCTTCATTCAATTCAGCATCAAAAGTTGATCTAAGAATGATTTTCAATGATAAAGATAAGTAATATTGTTCATCTTTTTTTCATAAAAAATTGGCAAAACCACAGAGTTCGGAAATGGCCGGTTCGGAAACGGGATAGTCCTGTGATTACGTTCAACTATATCAATATTTTTCTATAACAGCGGTACCGATCCTTACAATCAGTTGAATAAATCAAAGCTACAATATTTGTCTTCTAGTTTTACCATCCACTTTTTTGATAAACTAAGCAACTTACTGATAAATAATATCCGAGAAAGCAAGAGCGTGAAACATCAACGCAATCATGGAAATATATACAACCAGTGATAATAACTCAAAATATTCTTCTTTAGTTTGAAGGAAATATAAAGAATTATAGGAGAAGCGACGAATACTAAAAGGTTCGAATTGAATTTTATTCCATTTTGGTCGAAGTAACTTTTAACGCAGTAATCTCAAGTTATCATCCTATCAATACCCTATCTAGATACATTTCATCTACGTTTTAAATGAATGAATGGCAAACATTAAATATTACTAATATTATACTTATTTATATATTTAAACTCAAACAAACCTAGTTATTCTACAAATCTCCATTACTCTGTTTAGTGACAACATAAAAGCACCAAAATGAAGAATGTGAAGTACCATATCAGGAAAAAGGGATTGACTAAAAGAGAAAATATTACAATAAAGTAATGTTTGTACTACTTGGATTTTTGACAGTTAACTAATTAGCGATCAGTTTTTTTTTGGTTTTTATATTGTACGTTTCATTATAGATTTGCGTTACAAACATTCTGGTCACTAGCTCGAATATCAGATCCATTGTGATATTTATATAAGTTAAATTTAATATTGTAACTATTTCATACTAGTTTTACCTTTGTTTCCGGAATACCACATTGATATTCCTATAGACGCACATATAGAAGTTGATTAGAAAGGAAACTATGGTACAAAGCAGAACGATAACTCCAGGAGCTGATTCCAGAATAGGATTTAAGAAGTAGGATTTATTAACGGCTGAAACATCATATGTGGTTCCCAACAAATTGGATTTTGAAACAATTCAAATTCTCAATTTAATACCAACCAGTTTAGTATGCGTAACGTGTGGCATACAAGCTATGCAGTTTAATAATAGAAAACTGAACCCACATGTCACCCTTACCTATTTCTTAAGTAGTCAAATATGTATCTAACTAGTTAACAACCTTTACATTAACTAAATATTGCAAAAACATTTGTATAAAACTTTACATTTACGATGTTTGTTCAATATAGCTGTGATACTGATCACCGGTTCAAATTTAGTGACGCTTGGGAAACCCCAGTTGGAACTGTGCCCTTCCAACTTGAGAACTAACCTATCATATATGGAACTGTAATTCCAATTGATATCATTCCAATTATATTAATAAGTAATTGAATAGAAAACATAATAAAAAGTGGTCTTGTGAGAGCAAATTCACAGTCTGGTAATACTGTCAATGTAGAAAGATTGAGACAAGTACCACATAGAGCTGCAAAATAATTATGATTTGTTAGTCGGGATAAACAAAAAACTTAAAGCAGAAACTAGGTTTGTTCTTGTACCAATCATTAGCTATCCAGTCTTTTGCACTGATGTATAGTTCGTTTCGAATACCCTGACTGCGTAACAACTGATTTAAATCTCATTGTGGTTACTTGGTTGCAGCTAACAATATATTATGATGGGCATCTTCTATAGTCTGCTTCAAAAACTAAAAAAACATGTATTTTCTCCAGAAGAGAAGGAAAGCATTTTATAGCCATTTTGAAAGCAAAGTTATAAATCACCGCGTTCAGGGCCGCAAATATGAAAAGGTTTTGTCGTGGTGACGCTGGGACGGACGGAAAATTGGAAAACCAGCGCCCTTTTTCCTACCCCTTCCCGTAATGGTGTAAAACTTTGCTTTCATATTGGCTAGGAAATGACTTTCTTTTCTTCTGGACAGATTGGAGAAAATAACGTCATAGTATATTGTTAGCTGTTGCCAGGTTTATATCTTTGAATCTACTGTTATTTGTAGTTCATTAATATAGCGTATCGGCAGCAAAGACTTGTTTGAGACATATACATCTGAAGTATATTTAGAACGTTACCTAACAAAAAGTATGCTGTTCCGACAATATTCCGTCGTGTTCCATCAGAAAATGAGACTGTATCCTCGAAATACATTGAAACTGAAATGATTAAAATAAGTTTATTGCAGATGAACGTTTTAAAATAAAATATGTCCTACTCTTGTGCGTGGGAGTGTATCCATTAACTATAAAAGTTAATAAACTATATAAAAGAACAAACATAGATACTAGTTGGTTCAATATATTGTCAATAACATAATGGAAATACACAAATGTTGAGAATATGGTTAGGTTTCGTAATAATCTATGTACTTAAAAAGTTATAAACTCATATAACGGTTGCGGATGCAAAGGCAATGCCATTGTCTGGCCAAGATTATCTTTTTAAAATTAGAGGATGAGCATTGCAAAATTCATAAAGACCACCCCTCCCCCTTTCAATGAAAGATCAAAATTAAAAAATACAAAATCAACTAGAAACTCCAATCAACAATCAGACTAGTTGGTCAAAATAACGCGGTGATGTTGATTTTGATTGATTATTTGCCGGATCTAAGACGGATTTCAAATACTTTTTGCAGACAAAACTTCCTCAAAAACAGGAGAGATGCATGGATTCCGGGAAACAATTACATTAATTAAATTGAGACATTGTAATTAAGCTAAGAAAACTAAAATGTGTTGGCAGTCTTCGGATCTCTTCCTACACTACTAGTATAATAGTGTTAACGTATGTATAGTCTAAATCAATAGCTACGTTTACAGCGCAGTGTCCTGGGAAGCAGCGATGGTAGATAAAAGTGAAGGAAATAGGTGGAGGTGGAGAAGCTGTTTATTCAAAAGTACTTTTATTTTTATAAAACACCGTCGTTTTCCAGAATACGCGCTAGAAACCTCTCTTGGTACAGAATATAATAACTTATATAATATATATCGTATAATATATAACTTATATATATATATATATATATATATATATACGCATAAGTTATATTATAAACTTATGGAATTGCCAGTTCAAAAACAGGTGTTAATGTGAAAATTACAAACTTTACGGAACATTTTCTTTGGTGAATATTTAGTGTATAAAACTTGATTTTAAAGACTAAAAACTAATTGTTCTGTGGTTCACTTAGCATTTGACGTGTGAACCAACACCAAAGGCTAGGACCAGATGGTTCCGATTTTCTTTTTAGACCTTGAGAAAACAGATTGAGCTATCTTTAAATAACAAATGTGAAATCCGATTGGTGACTTGCAATTAGGAAAATGTCGTTGATAGGTATAGTGAGAGCTAAAAGTAATGAAAGACTTAGAAAAAGAATCTCGTAAAAAATGGCTAGGAAAATCTTCCAAAACGAAAATTTACGCAATAATCACCAAATATAAGTTAGCAACACTCCATCATTACTCTTGGCGCTGACTATATAAATAAACTAAATTGCTTTGAATGAGAGTAAAGTATGCTCTGATAGTATTCCACTGGAAAAAGTCTTTGAAGTTTTGATTAGTCAAAATTCAATTAGTTTAGTTTGAATGTTCAATATTTTTTCCGCCTTTATATATATTTTTGCTATTTTCCGGTAATCACACTCTTAAAATCAGTTAATCAGTAACTGTGTTACTGTTAAACTGTTTTTCCGACAATCAATCAAAGTTTTCAGAGATATTTTAAACTTATAAAGTTTGCGGAATTTAAAAACATATCCCACCGCCATTACTTCAGCAAAGAAGTAAAAGTGGAATAACTTATATCGAGCCTATAGCTGCTTCTGATGCAGAGAACGAGGCTCAGTTATGTGCCTCACTTTTTTCTGACCGTGTCCAAGAATCGGATTATTATGAGTTCCAAATGTTTTGAAAATCCTGGAATCGGCGTCAGCTGTATCATTTTGTATCATTTTAATAAATATTGCAACCGTTGTTTAAAAAAACATTGTTTACAAATCTTTATTCTCTAATCTTGTCGTCTTCTTGATATATATTGAGCTACAAATCGTCTTGGTGCAGTCGCTATCCGTCCATTACCATATGGCCACTGAAAGCAACAAGATTTAGATGTAGGCCTATCGAAAAAGTTAGTTTCCGGTATTGGTTTGGTTAAACCTCAATCAAGGTTATAGTTTAGTATTAACAGTTTTTGAGCAGAGAGACTTATAACACGTACATATGAAGATAATTACATGAAAAGATAATCAATCCTTAAACGTTCATCTTTCCGTTCTTTTTGAAGCGGCATTATTTATTTATACGGAATCTTAAGTGGAACCTTATTCATTAGGTTTATAGTTGAAGTGTATATTTAGGCTGGCGCACCCAGGAGACTACACTATAAACCAAACTCTTGTTACAAGCTATACATACATTAATGAAAGACCAGTTTGTTCACGTTTGCTCATTACATATACCGTGGTTAAAATAATAAACAAATTATATGTCTGCCTTATTTTTCCGTTGAAAAATCATGCTTTCCTATTTCAAACGATATTTCTGATAATTGAGAACATGAACTTACTTCAGTGGGATTTCTAGTTACATTATATTGTATTGTTTCTATTAGAACTCTTCTGTCTACTGGTGGAGCCATTGTGAACAAAGTTAGCGATAATGTACTGAAATATAGTCGATGATACTGGTAGTCAGATATTCAGAAAGTTATGTTTGGACTCTTAGATGATTCAGAATGATTGTTATTTCTTCTATGAAACCGCCTTTATCAATAAGTGAAACATTTTGCACAACAATTTTAGTGAAAAATTTGAATTTATTCGCAAACTATGTAATTAAGAATCTTCATAAGCTAATACTACCATGCGTTCTATTCAAATTTAAACTTTATTTTTGAAAAAAATGTATAACATGTGTATTTATTGTATATGCAGATCTTGAAATTAATTTGGATGACAATAGGAATAACGTAAAGTAAAACGAGCTACTCTTCCATTCTGTAGCCGTACAATAATAAAATACGTAATGTTTTATCAAACTTACCTCATCTAAACTGCTTATTTAACCAACTGGAGGATTTGTGCTGAAAATAAATATATTCAGTATAGTATTGGAGTTAGTTTTCCAGTTTGGTATTCTGTAGAGACGTGGTGTTAAATACAACACCGCCTCACTTCGGATACTGCAATGGAAGCCTAGCTCATGCAAAATGCTATAATATAAAAAAGAAGTATAAAGAATATAGGAAACCGTTAAGCGCAGTGTTATATAACATAAATAAAATGAAACAAAAGATGGAAAACGAGTTTTTGTCCGTTTCGCTCAATGCCGATCAGCTGTGCTAAAACAGTGGCATGACATATAATAGTTAGAACAAACAGGAAGTTTATATATTATTATAAACAAATAAGGCTAGTAATAAGTGTTGTAAATTGTGTTTAAAAAGAGTAGTTTTACAAAGAATGTAAATACGAGCAAAAAAAACTACTTCTTGGTTAAATTTCACTTCTTCAAATTGCATATTCGAAATGTTACGTGGAGTCATATGAAATCTAAATATCAATCTATAGACAATATTTTCTTTTTGGCGAGGGACAATAATATTTGTTTAATTTTAGCCTATTCCAACTATTTTACAGAAAGTTATTAGTTGATACAAAACAATCTAGGTAACACAAAATTAACCAATACATATATACCGAGAACAAAACATACAGTATCTTCTTTAGTATAGAAGTTGCTGCAGATCTAGCTCTCGAATCAAAAACGGCTTTGGTCAATAATATCGATAGAGAAATTAAATTAAATCAATTCCGGGGAGTAAGGAGCCTTGTCATTTATGGGCCATATTCAAACAAGTACATTATTTAACTAAGAGAATGTAGGCTTAGGGATATAATATATATATTTACTACTAACACGGTAAATCTATGTTATTGTTAAAGTATAGCTAACGATGCATCTGTCACGTATTTCGACATTACTCCGCTCTTCGATGCTTATTACACGTTTTCACGTGATTCTGCCTGTTGAACATGAAATCGCAAAAAAGTGGCGCAAGAATTGCCAAAAAGCAGTCGGTTCGGGGTTGCGCGCGGAGCTCATGAAGAAGGCTCATTACCGCTGAGAAACGATGGAAGACCGATAAATCGAAAAGCCAACAAATTAGAGGAATCAGAAAGAAATAATGAGGAAGGAATAGAGAAATAGATGGGAAACGAGTTCAGAAGGGGAATTGCTATTTGTCCTTTGTTTTAGGTTATGAATAAAGTTATGTATTAACAAACAGTCTTTCGTTTTAAAAATCAGTGAGATTTGTTTCACGCATTTTGTATAAAATGACAAAAAACCTTTGTTTTACTATATACTGGCAACCAAACCCATAACATATTGTATAATCTGTTTCTAATGTGTCCTCTTTATTATATTGAAACTCAATTATATTATCTTCATATAAAAGAATAAAATACACGTGTCCGGTAATAAATAAAGACTATGCGAGCCTGAAACAAGTTTAGTGATTAAATCGGAAGCGACAACTATTTGATGCAGGTGAGAAGAATCATATTACTAACCAAATACAGTTTACTACTCTTACAAACTTACATACAAAGTAAAAGTAAGGTGAGAAATAATTGCAGGAGCTTAGTGTAGCCTAGATCGAGATGCTTACAGAATCCTAGCAAATCGTATTAATTAAAACCACATCTATTTGTAATATAAATATTTATATAAACGTAAGTTGACAGCATTTTCTAATTCTGCTACTCGTTGGTAGTTAATGTTTCAGTTTCACAAACTATTTGTTCAGACCTCCGGCGACGCCAGAAAAACGTTGCAAATATGCGAGAAAACGTGTAACCGTCAAGTGGAAAATGCGTTGTCTAAATAATGCAAAAATGAAACTTAGAATGATTAGCGGCTAAGCACCTGAGGTAAATACTAAACCAAGTTGTTAACATATACGAGATAAAGAATTTGACACTTAAAATAATAGTAAACTCTAGTAATCAGCACTCGGAAGGTTCAAATGGCTTGCAATTTCTCGACCTAAGTTATATGCTATAGACGGGTACTTATTTTGGTAGAGTGTTTCAAAAGTTTATTTTACTGTATCGTATGAATAAGATTAATAACATTTCGTTGTAGGTTTCTGCCAATAGTCTTAGCAGAGACAACCTTTTCCAATATTCAGCTTTTCGGTGCACGAAACATAGTATAAATCATCGCCTCAAAGTGGAACCCACATCCTCATATCCTTGTAGATTTAGAGGCCCCATTTCTAACCACCGGAAAAACGCACACGCGAGTTACAGTTACTACCATCTATTAAGCGAACATCTATTCTTATACTTTTTATATCTAACGTTTGGTTGAAAAGTTTTATAAAACTATCGTCTACTTGTTCATAATGACCTAAACAGAACTTCACATGAGGTGATTTTCTAGAACTAAAGTAATCATATTTTTCTAAATCTCAGGAGAACATTATTTTAATAAAATGTTTCAAATACCTGGAAGAACACATTTTGTATTCGTTAAATAGTTTAGTCGATAGTTTTTTATTAAAAAATTTCCTAGATTTACCTGCAATACTTTTCTTTTAGTTATTTCCTTGTCCCTATGTTTAAATATATTCTTATATTTTTATTATTCTGTTTTTTGTAGCCCGTGTCCTCATCCTGAGTCGACTGGCGCAATCTTTCTTACATAACCAACCGTCTTTTCATCTCAAGACCACCCACTATTTTCCCACTTTGACTCTGCGTCTCTTAATAGTTACTGTATATTTAATATGCTCTCGCTGGTTCGGACCTCGGACCAACTGGTCCTTTTGCACAATAAAATTAACCTTTAGAAAGGCATTCTATTCTCTAGATTCTCTCATGTTTATTAACTATTTCTTACATAACCACCGTTAAGAAGTTGCGCCACATTATTAAATAATAGAGGTTGAGAAAAACAAAAAAAAAGAGTATGAAATAAATTTTGAGAAGGACAAAACGAACAACAAATTGTTAATATTGAAGTACAATTCCGTTTCGCCAACTAATTGAGGAGATGAAAAGTAGTAATATTGTGGGTTGCTGTTTGATGGAAACTATGGAAAATGGAATTTTTTGTTTTAAAAAGTATTTTATTTCTTGTATCACTTGTATCACAATAATAGTAGATTTCTTCGAGGCAGGGCTTCGGCCATTCATTCCGGAATCTTCTGAGCAGAGACGGTTCCTTCCTATCATTCAGTCTTCGGGAGCACGAAACGTGGGACAAATAAGCTGCTGGTTTCTCAAGCCTCTGCAGCTACGGGGAGTCGAAACCACAGCCTCAGATCTTCGCGGATTGAGAGACCCCTACTCTAACCACTAGGCTAAAGCACAAATGGAATATATTACCTTACCTTAGCGGACAACCGAAAAACCCATCGCGACCGTATTTCGATTCCGTCGTTTATCACTGGAAAAAGGAAGATAGAAAACTTCCTGAATTTTGAAATTCAAATTTCCAGATAACTACAATTATCCAATTCCAGTTTCAGTTGCTAATTATTTTGTGTCCTCTGTGCGCTACTGTGCTGACCAATTACTTAAAT
Source organism: Phasmarhabditis papillosa (assembly GCA_034691345.1). NCBI lineage: Eukaryota > Metazoa > Nematoda > Chromadorea > Rhabditida > Rhabditidae > Pellioditis > Pellioditis papillosa. The sequence goes on from JAQGAV010000308.1 coordinate 28,177, forward strand.
GAATAAACCGTATGACAGATTTAAACTGTCTTGATTTCATGTTTTGGCTAGTACAAACGGTACCTTTATTGGTTCACCAGATTGCTTAAACCAGAGTGTTGCTTAAAAACATGAAAATAGTCATGTATTAAACAGATCATAGAAACTTGCAGCTACGAAGCTGAAGAGTTTCGGAAGAGAATGCAATTGTGAACTACACAGTAGTATCGGCACTCTCAAACGTTACTAAGCGGCGGTTTCGGCACCTGTAAAGTTTGGTCTAGCGATAATTAAATTTTGTTAGGTCAGCGTAGTCTAACAAATTTCCGAAGGCACCGGTATCTTTCGGCCGAATATCCACTAGGCATCCGTTAGATCATAATTGCGAACAAGCCGTGCCACTGATCTCTAATTAACACTCCTATAATGTATATATGAATAGTTTCGACACTATCAAATAGGAACGACATCAACTATTTATCCAACATTAGCTTAATCCATCCATATGAACTTTTACGAGCTTCCTATTATAAACGTTTGACCTGTCCTAGAGAAATAGAAGCGCAGATTCGAAGAGTAGCAGTCTACAGTGTTACTAAATTTTGCAGGAGATTAAAGTAGACATAATTTACAGGAAACTCATTAAATAGTCAAAGTTCATCTTCAACTCTTCAGAAAGACTAAATTATAGTTAGAGAGTCTGTATCCAGAACTAGGTTTCCATAGCACTGTCCTGGATAGAGGTGGTGTCATAAATATTGAATATTAAATTGGTGAAGTTAGACCTCTTTCTACAAAAATGCATTTATTTTTATGTAACACCGCTGCCCTGATGAAACTGCGCTAAACACCTAGCACTCCAGGTTGCAATTTTTCGAGAATAAACCCTTTGGTCGGCAAATAAGAGTGGATAAACGATATGTTGGTTCTTCTTATCTTATAGTTAGATGACTGCAACGATTCTTTGAGAATTATTTCAAAACATGTTAGGTTGCTTTTTAGTTGGATGAATGGAAGTCATTACATTATTAGTCATATTGTGTATCCGATTCACATATTTTGTAGCTTTACTGAATACTCCGAGTGGTAAGATGTCATGTGACTGTGAGCCTTATGCTAAAACGTATATTCATTCTCAGAAAACATGTTCCAAGGATATAAATTTTCAATAGAATCTCTCAATCTTCACAATCGAATATGTATTTGCAACATTGTTTCATTTTTTCTGAACATCTGCACAAACAAAACATTTCAGGTATATATTATATTTATTAATACATTATATATACAATACACGTAATCAGTCATGGTTAAAGCACATTTTACAACAATACAAACTATACAATAATAAATAGTGTGTATATAATTAAAGTCACATTCTAACTTAATCTACTTCTTCGACAGTTGGACCTTGGTGACTAGGGTGATTCTGGGATGAGAACCCTCCGTTTTGCGGATTTCCGCATTGTCCGTTTGAATTTGAATAAAGTTTAGCCATGATTGACTGACAAATTCCCTCAAGTTCTTTCTTTTTGTCCGAAAATTCGTCCTGAAAAAGGAAAATTAGTTTATTATGTAACACTAAGTTAGTTTTGATCTTTGGATTCATAAGTTTACAACATTTGTTATTAAAACGATAAGCACCCAAGTAAGGTTCGCAGGTGAATCGTAACAAATCTGCATGCAAAATTTCTTTTAAAATTACTATGCAAATTGATTAATTATAGAATGATTTGCTTTATAAGCTTTTAATTATTTTCTTTTAATTATTAGTGTTACTCACCTTATTAGCAGTTTGGTTCATTTCCAACCATCTAATGGTGTCTTCGACTGCCGCTCGCGCCCTATCTCGATCCGACTGCTCCAATCGAACTCCGTACTCCTCTAGAGCCTGTTTTATTTGGTAACAATAGCCTTCTAGACCACATCTGAGGGATATTCTTTCTTTTTCTAAGCCATCTTCAGCCTCGAATTTCTTTGCTTCTTCGACCATTCGGTCGATTTCACTTTGGCTCAGACGACCTTTTTCGTTTGTGATTCTGAAAAAGAAAGTTATTTTAATGTTTTCTTAAGTTATAATTCTCAAGTTAAGTGCAAAAAGTTTAATCTGGTTAGGTTTATTAGCCGAAACTGAATGAAACACGTGAGAAAGATTTTGAAAGTCTACTCAGATTAAATAATTTCAAAAGTTATAAAACTCTTTTTTAGATTTTGTTTGTAGTTACTTGTATTTCATACTGTAGGTTTTATCTGAATCGTTACCTAATTTCATTTTTCCTTCCAGTTCCTTTGTCTTGCGCAGTTACATGTAGAATTCCGTTTGCATCAATATCAAAGGATACCTCAATCTGGGGTTTTCCCCTCGGTGCGGGCGGTATTCCTGTTAGTTCGAATGTTCCGAGACAGTGATTATCTTGAGTACGGGCTCTTTCTCCTTCAAATACTTGTATTGTAACAGCTGGTTGGTTGTCAGAATAAGTAGAGAATATCTGACTGGCTCTAGACGGAATTGTTGTGTTTCTTTTAATAAGAGTAGTCATTATGCCGCCTGCTGTTTCAATTCCGAGACTTAGCGAGGCCACATCCACCAACAGTACATCCTTTATGCATTTATCCTCTACTCCGGATAGAATGGCCGCTTGTACTGCTGCTCCATACGCAACCGCCTCATCCGGGTTTATCGACATGTTCAGACTCTTTCCGCTGAAGAAATCCGAGAGAAGTTTCTGGATCTTCGGAACACGGGTCGATCCGCCAACCAGCACAATTTCGTCGATCTTCGATTTGTCCAGTTTTGCGTCTCTTAGAGCTTTCTCCACAGGTTCGAGGGTGTTTCTGAATAGGTCGGCACAAAGTTCCTCAAAACGAGCTCTAGTGATCCTCGATTGGAAGTCAATTCCTTCGAATAGAGAGTCGATCTCCAACATTGCTTCGGCAGATGAACTTAGCGTTCTTTTTGCGCGTTCGCAAGCAGTTCGCAGTCTTCTTACGGCTCGAGGGTTTTTGCTAATATCTCGACCGGTTTTCCGTTTGAATTCCAACATAAAATGGTCTACCATTCGCTGGTCAAAGTCCTCACCGCCCAAATGAGTGTCGCCAGAAGTGGATTTTACCTGAAATTAGATAACTTAGTTTAAATTATAGATGTTCTTATAGGGAAAAAGTATTCATTAAACGAATTGAAAAAAGTCTATAAGAGAATTGCTAAAAAAGCAAAACGAAACAAAAGCTAGCGAAAACGGTTCAGTAATTTAAAAATCAAATGTTTTTTGAAGTATAACGTTATATTTTTTAGGTCAATAACCTATTGTTAGCTTATAAAAATTTTGTGAATCGTTTTTCTGGTCGAAACAACAGTAAAAACTTTCAACAAAAAATTCTTCATTCATTTTAGTTAATTTTCCTACCTCAAACAGACTTCCATCACTTATTGAGAGCACAGAAACATCGAAAGTTCCGCCTCCCAGGTCGAAAATGAGTATATTTTTCTCGCTTTCTGTGTTTTTATCAAGTCCGTATGCCAAGGCAGCGGCAGTAGGTTCATTTATGATACGAATTGCATTAAGACCCGCGATAGTAGCAGCGTCCTTAGTAGCTTGGCGTTGGCTAAAAATAAAAATATATAGTTTAATTATGTTGTTATTAGTGAAAAATTTAAAACAATTTTGGCTGTTTAACTAAGTTTATAATGTGTATTGTTGGTGTAAGGTACATCAAGTAAAATTCATAAGAACTGGTTTAAATTATATATAAAAGATTAGAAAGACCCTATAGAATAGAATAGAAATATTTTGAACTGAACATATTAAGTCTTTATAATTTATATATCCTTGGTCAAAATGTACTAAAACTAACCTATCATTAAAGTATGCTGGTACTGTGATAACCGCATCTGTAACCTTGTGTCCTAGGTAATTTTCTGCTGTTTCTTTCATTTTTGCCAGCACCATTGCCGATACTTCCTCAGGCAGAAACTCTTTTTTCTCAGCTTTGTGTTCGACTTCGATGATCGGTTTGTCCGACTTGTTTCGAATGCAAAATGGAAGATGTTTTAGGTCTTCTTGTAACTGAAATAAACATTGTTATAGAAGTATTTGCAAAGTAAACATATTTTTAGTTAATAGAGAAGTTGTGTTGAAAAATGCTAGGAGTTTCAGCAATACGATAAGATTTTTGAAGTTGTTAAAACGGTTTTACTTTTCAGAAAACTATATTTATTTAGAATATAAATAACTAACCTTAGGATCATTATATTTCCTTCCAATGAGTCTTTTTGCATCAAATACAGTGTTCTGGGGGTTTCGGGCACTTTGGTCCTTGGCCGGATCGCCGACTAATCGTTCTGTTTCAGTAAAAGCAACATAGGAGGGAGTAGTCTTGTTGCCTTGCTCGTTTGCTATTATTTCAACCTAAAAATAATAAATAAATAAACTTAGATTGTATATAAAAAACTATTTTTATGGTTTTATGTTAATAGCAACATAATAGAGAATTATTTGAAATTAATGGAACTATAAAAGTAGAGAAATGTGTGTTACACGATACGGGCTAAAAAGAAAAGACACGAGAGCAATACGTTGAGAGACAAAATAGTTTTTGTGAAAACTATTAAAATAGCTATGTCCAGACAAAAATTATCTCATGAAGTTTTTAACATAAAACTAAGGAATGTAATACAAACTTATTAACAATAATACATACCTTTCCATTCTGATAAACAGCAACACAGGAATAAGTAGTGCCTAAGTCGATACCAATAGTCTTAGAAGAGGACATTTTAGTGTATAAAGCAGTGTAGTTTAATACAGAAGTAATTCAGATAGACTGAGTTGCCAAAAAGACATTTCTGCCCCTTTATATACCCTAAAACAGCTAGATTCTAGCATTTTCTAGAAGCTTCTAGAGGGTTCCAGTATCTGCACTCTCTTCTTTTATCCACTCTCTCGTCTCTTTCTTGTCTGCGTCTCTCTCTTCTCTAACCTTCAAGTGACAGTAGACTGGCCAAAACAGCTGATTTGACTGGAATAAAGAACATTCTGGGGAATTCTGGAAGTGTGTGGAAAAGTGTGGAAGAGTTTGGAGATATGTATGGTAGACGAAGTCAAAAATCAAGAGGTCCAAAAGTTAATCTGGACATACAGAAATAGTAAATGTCCTATAGAGAAGTATTCTCCATTGTTTGGAGCAGTGAATAAGCAGTAAAAGTCAAAATGAAGTGAATGCACTCTATATATTTATAGCTCTAGCCGGCCCGTTTTTTTTGTGAGTGAACGTATGGGGGGAATTACAAATGTCGCACAAAACATGATTAATTATAAGTTTACACATACATCGGCTATAGTAACAAAAATCAAGCGGTTACAGTTCGTATCGTCTGCCTGAAAACTATAAAAGTTGAAAACTAGATTACTTAACCATCTGGGATATTTTGTCGACTCGCTGAATATCTGCAACCGTGCGAAAACTCTCTAGCCGGAAACGTGGTAGAAATGAAATAAGTTGACAAAATACGAGCTGATTTGATATATTGCCTTTGAAAAGTGTAGTAGTAAGTTATAAATTGTAGTGTTTACCGTTCACGCTCGTACAACTTCTTTTACTTTCCGAAACTCGTATCCCTGGCCATTTTGCTATATAGAGACAACTTACAGACCTCGTGTGATATAGATATATACTCTAGCATAATTGACACAGTTGAAATATGCGATACTGTGCTTAACGAAAACTCCCTTTTTTAAAGTAAGATTAAAGATTTTTACAAATTTTAGTTAGTTTCTTTAAATATACTATATTTAGTGCGAGAACTACTTTATTTTTTTGTCAATCAAAATAATATCGTTTGTGTCTTTGCTGTATAATTTTGCTATGATTAACAAGAATAAGCTGTCACAACATTCAAACATTCTCTTTTATCGTACACTTACTGCTTTCAGATTTAAAGTTTATTATTAGCTTTTTAAATAATATTTACATTTAAAGTCTGCAATTTGAAACTGTTTACTGTGCTTTGGTTGTTATTGGCAGTGTATTTTATTGTTTATTCAGCTAGGCTTCATGCCGTGTCCGTTTGATTTCCTGCGGTGCCACAAAATGACCATTTGACCCACAGCAACGATAAATAAGCCTAATTATTAGAACCAACCAACTGCGCACCGACTGGCACCTTATGGTACCTGTAACATTTAAAGCCTATTATACCTTTACTGTTAAGTTTTAGTGAAATATAATTAAGAAAAGATCTTTTACATTGAAACAAAAGTTAATGTAGTACTAACTTAGCTATATTTTAGGAAAAAGACTCCTTAGCTACTGTATAAGAATCATTTTATATACAATATACGTATCTCACTTACTTACTTTGTTTGTAAGTAAGTGAGATACGTATATAGTATATAAAATGTCGAGCAGCAAACTTCATCAACTTTGAATTTATCATTTTGTATTTCGCTTCAACCGTTCACATTAATTAAGCTCTTCAATGTCCACACAATCCTAGACGGAACTGTAGATAAATAATACAATACAATACAATAATACAATAATTTATTCAAATAATCGCAATATCATATGAGATTTTCTATTTCATTTAGCTTTCCGTTGTAAAGGCTAAACCTCTACGCTGAATAAGATATCTTCAAATGTTAAGTTGTTAAGCAAATCATTTCTCTATACTAACTTGTTTTCATCCTACTTTCATATATTACTTTCCAACGCAATTCAACATTTAAGTAATAACCTTATTAACTTATTAATGTTTGTGGGTAATATCTAAATATAGTTTTACATTTATTTTGGGTGGTAAAAATATCTAAAAAGACAATATCGGTAATTGTATGGAAATATCGGTTACACCTCTCATGTACCTTGCTAAATTCAAATAGTCCATTCTACAATAACTAAATAACAATGTCTTTATTGCTAATTTCCGTTATTACCCGTCCAAATGGCCTATTTATATTAATTATTTGGTTTATTTCTTTTTGTATTTACAATCATCGGTTTATTTGAATATGAACATAAAAGGACACGTCAGCCCTATGTAGGTTATAGATCTGTTGTATGTCATTTATTCGATATTGCTAAGTTATTTCGTAATAACTTATACCTTTTTTTACTTACTTTATTACTTTATAAATATGTAAAAGTTTATACTAAAAAAACACTAAAAGTTTTCAGAGCATAATCATTGCTAATTTTCCAACAAAATCTATGGAACAGAAAAGTTTCTTGACTGTTGAATACATGGACTCTTTGCAGTTTTAGATTAGTTGACGTAATCCCTTAAAAACATAATTTGGCTTGATTTGATATAATGTATATTTTTAGATTGGCTTGATTTGATATACTGTATATGTTTAGATTGGCTTGTATTTCTTCTCTTACTTCACTTCACTTTAAAAATTGCTTGGTGAGTTGGAATCAGCAACTAACTGGATAATTTATAAAAATTTGGTCATATTTGAAACAACTAATGCATTTTATCCTCAATATTAAGAAAAAACATAAATATAAAACTTACTTCATGGATTCAATTCAATACATTAGGCTCCGTACTAAAGAACATAAATGTTTTCAAAACCGATGAAGCAAACTTTTATATATAGCCTGTCTTCAAACCTACGGTCCACCGCCGTTGCAAAGATGGGCAGCGGGCGCGTAAATTTAATTAACTGATCGCTGAGTACTGATGAGGCAATAAAGAACACTTTGAATAATTTATGTGTTTTATTTGCTTGTTTTATATAATTGTATATTCACAACTATCGATTCTATCATAATTTTAAATGTAAAACGACAGTTAAGAACGCACATCGGTCCTCACCGATCAATTAATTAATTTACGCGCTCGCTGCCCATCTCTGCAACGGCTTGAGATGGGCTTTCTGGGTTCGAACGTAGGTTTGAAGACAAACTATAACTTCTGCAATCTTAAAAGAATAGTTTTGAAACATTTCAATATATGAAGAAGCGTGAGTTATTCAATTGTAATTTTAAAAACTGTGACTTTTCTCTCACCGTTTTCCTTCTTATTTTTAGTGAAAATCTATCTGATTTCCATTTTTATTTAAGTAAGTTCCCTCTGACTTATTTTGTACCATCATTTCTCTTTGCTTTAATGCTTTGATTTATGTTATCTGATATGTTTTTGCTTGTAGTTCCGCTCTTGTCATTCTACTGTGTTTACAGACCGTTCTGTGCCTTTTAAATATAAACAAATTTAAATATTAGACAGTTGTATACATAGAATACGGCTGGTAATACGGCACCAGATGCTAGGATTGAGATTCTGGGATCAGATTTGGCTTTAGAATTGTCTTTCGCAAGCACCATTATGTTTAATAAAAGTCGTCATCCTCAGCTCTAAAACCGAAAACCTTATTGAAAACATTAACAGCGACTACAAAAAGCTCCTCAAAACGGCTTTTCGCATTGAATTTCTTATTTCCTTACTGAAGAGACCATTCACTTGTTCTCGAAAATATTAAGCTTAAACAGAAATAATATATCAGTTAGAAAAAGCTCTCAATAAAGTTATAGAATGCCTCTTAAACTGTTGTCTTCAAAGATCGCCAATTGCAACAATGCAGATTTCTGTTCTATGATATACACTACTGTCTACTATTGTTATTGGTTCATATTGCATATTGTTTCCCAAAATACGAAACATTTCTTTTACGTAAATATTCAAAACTCAGTTTGATAAATAAGGTTTTGACTCCAATTCGAATAGCAGAAAATCAATCTGACTTTTGACACTCTTTTCCCCTTGAGACCTTATAACTTTCCTACAGTATACCCATTACTGCTTACAAATCGCTTCGGGACCTTTTCCGCTTCGTTGTGTCATAATCTGTAATTAATATACAGCCGGCTGTTAGCCGTAGAATTTGAATTTTCGTCTGTGGCGGTCCGG
>JAQGAV010000309.1:0-37020 GCA_034691345.1 Phasmarhabditis papillosa
ATTGCCCCAAACCAGGATCGAACTGGTGACCTTTAGATCTTCAGTCTAACGCTCTCCCAACTGAGCTATTGAGGCATAACGTTTGTATGGCTGTTTTGAATGACAATTTCGTATGAAACAAATGAAATTAAATTTGCAAATAAAAGATAATTCATTATTTAAATGATTACCTGGAGTTTTGCCTCAGATTACTTCTAAATGGTTTTGGTTTTTCCGCGGTAACAGAGAATTTCTGTTTGAAATATTGGAATAAAATAAAAAAGAGAAAGAGAGCGCAGTATATAATAGAAGGATCCATATTTAGAATTAGCAGTATAGATAAGCTCTCTTTTAATGAAAATGAAATGTTTTCGAGGCTTCCAGTATTCCGATTGTAAAATTTGTTATCTTTATTACATTAAATATAATGTCATAAGGACCCTTTGATGTTCATTAAATCAACGATTAACCATCAAATAAAAGGAAAACCAGCAAAATGGTCAAAAATAGATCAGACGAAATTCTGTAAATAGGCTGTTTTAATGGTTCGGAAAGGGTGATTTAGACTGTTCGGCCCCACAAGCAAACACATATATAATAGAAACAAAGAATATATGCATAATTACCGTTATATAATGTTATTCGTTTTCGTCAGCTAGTACCAGGGATGGAATTTTGAAGGTACGTGAAGAGTGAAAGGCTGGTAAATAACATTTACTGGTAACATTCCCATGAAAGAGCGTACACGTGGCTAGAATGTTTGTGAATAAGTCGTTTGTAGGATATTACTGGTGCCTTCAACATTGGATCCTTTCTTTACATGCATAGGGAAAACGGAATTACGAAGAGGTAACAGTGCCCTAGGATGTAATTTTTATGAAACAGGTTGAAAGTCACTTCTAAATACCCGTCAAAAGGTCCATTGATGCGTTCAGTGTAAATACGTTATCTAATTAGTCTAAGTGAAGTTTGTTGTCAAAATTAATTGCTAATTAAATAAGAATCTCATAATTTTGTTGATAATTATTAAATTTTATAAGTTTTGAAAATTTCGTCCCACAATATTTCCTTTTTAAGTTAGTCACTAAAGACTTGACGTATGTTTTTAGCAAATTGCAATCTAAGAATACAATATGACAGAATTAATTAAGTATATTTACACCCCCCAACAATATTATTATTTGTTATTTTCTAAATAGAATACAGGCCAAACAGCATACTTTTGTAAGACAATCTCAAGTACAGTTTGTATTCAAACCTACGGTTCGCGCGCCGTTACAGAGAAGGTCAGCAGTCGCGTAAATTAAATTAATTGATGACTGAGGGCGTAATAGAGAACATTTTGGATATTTTTGATGTTTTATTTGTTTGGTTTTTAAATTGTATATAATTTATACTTTATAATTGTATAGCTGCATATCTCTGCAACGGCGCGCGAACCTTAGGTTTGGATACAGACTATAATAAATGGTATAGTCCATAACAAAAAGAAGACTGCAGTTCGCGGTGTTGTGTAAGCTTTATAAAATCGCTCGTTCTGTGGCAAAATTAAACTTCCACTATATGGTTCCAAGCGCAATTTTTTGTTTGATGTCAGAAAAATATGTTTGTAATAGTTTTATTTTGTATCATGTACAGAAAAAGACAAATACGCAATTGCGAAAGCATACGTATTCCACCGCGCTCTGCGGTCTTTTGTTTGTTATGGACTATAGAAAGATAAATAAAATAGTTAATGTTCTCTAAAGAAGAAGAAACATTTAGCTCAAAATTAACGAAAAAAACATTTTATAAAGAAAAGAGAAATATTGGAATATTATTTTGCTGTTTTCTTAAAAACACTTCGGCATTACACTGGAACTCCCAATGATAACAAGTAATTTCTTAACAGACCGAATCCACGGCCGGACCAATCTTTTATGTGAGAAGTATCATTATATTAGTTTATATATATATTCGTAGTTAGGCGTTCTAATCCGTTTCATATATAATATTTTCGGGCCCAAGCGGGCCTTGTTTGTTCCTGGACAGGATACTAAATTCTAATAAACGCTAATCCCTTTACGGATAAACAATTATCTCCCAATTATGAGTTGAATTCTGATATAATTTGTCCTTTCTGGATCTATTCATTTCTATCAAACTTATAAGTGAAATACAGTACATTTGTTTAAAAGTATTACACAACTACAATAAATATATTAATTATTTGTTTTCTTTTATTTTCCACCTCAATACATTTTTAATATAAACACAGACGGCTTTTTTGTCACACAAAAACAACACTCAGTTAACTGAAAACATGAATTAACTGAAGTTTTGTTTGTAAAAATGTATAATTTAATAAATAGCTGTTTATTTATATTAGAAATAAGATTACCGGGAGTTATTGTGCAGCAAAGTAGCAACTTTTTCGCACGTTTTCCACCATCTGAACCACCGATGCTCAGAGCTTCTCACGTAAAAGTGAAATCTGGGATAATTGTGTCCCGGAAATTGCTATATCTTGTTTTCAAAACAAGCAAAATTAAGAATTTTGGTAGACTTTAATTCAGGTACTGGTAGTGGAAATCTAATTTAAGACTAGTTTACATTAAGCGTTATGTTCCAGTGAGAATTCACTCCAGAAAAGTCGTTCCCCCATTGGCTTTAATTCAACAATAGGACTTCTTACTTGAAACAGACTTGGCTGACCAAGTTCGCTGTAAAAGAATGATGTATTTGTATAGAAGTGTTGAATATAATAGAAGAAATAGGAATATGAGTGAATCATTTATTAGTAAAAACCTCCCTTTATATAGGGTCAGTAACAAGTATTAACACATTCTTCAACTTGGTTCTTCTTGGATCTAAGGAGTGGGTTAGGGATTCCAATAACCCGTACCACAAATAATACTTATCGGTTTATTTTTACTTTTCATAACTTATTATTAACTTATTTATTACTGTATATTTTAGGATCTATGTTTATTCTAAATACCTATTGGTTAGATATTTACTTATCTATTTCTTATTCTGTTTCATTCTTCGCGTCTCTTACGAATATTCTTCTTATTTATCTTACTTGGAATGTTCAGTCTAAAATTTTTGGAGACTACAAATTATTTATTTATCTTTTTGCTATTGTTGGAATTTTGTTCTCAATTTGTCATGGAAACTTAGCGATTGTAAGTTTAGAATAGAATAATTCCAACTTCCAAATGAATAAAATCAGTGTTGTTAATTGGTCTGGTCTGGTATTTTTCGGAAATTCGAGACCACACCAAACCAGCTAAGACCAGACCACACCAGTTGAACATAATAGGGCTAGATAAAAATACTTTAAAACGTAAAAATTAGTGAAAACACACAAATGTGAACCAAAATACAATACCGCTAAACAGAGCTATCGATATTATTTTCCTCTAAAAAATCAGGAAGTGATACTGCTACATCTTGGATTTATTTTTAAGGTAATTACCATTTAATTTTGTATACCGGGCATAAAATTACATAATAAACAGTGAGCTGGTGGTGTCGGCTGGTCTTGTTTCAAAAATAGGGATTTTTGTTACACCAGTCCAGACCAGTTAACAACACTGAATAAAAGTTATTTTAGAAATTTAAAAAACAATTTAAATTTTTATTTATAATAAGGGAGTCGGTGTTAAAGTTGCCGGTATGTTAAATGCTAAATTACATTTTCCAAACTACAGTCGGTATCAAGATATTTCAGCGCACTAAGCGGCGTTATATAGCAATGATTTAAAATGATTTTGAATTAGTGTATTGTAAGTTTTTTGTTCATAGGTACATATATTTTCATATAACATCGTTTCCCTCCGGGATGCTTCGCTGGAGAATTAGAAGCTTATATCTCCCTCCTGTTGCCATAGTATAGAAACACCCGAGTGGGTGCACGGACAGTTTAATCCACAATTGCTCGGGCAGCAAAAGACCGCTCGGGCACCCATATGGGCATTGCTATACTACGGCCACTGGCTAGTCTAAAATAAACATACATTTAAAATAACTATATTTTAAGTATTTCATTGCAACAGACGGCGATGTTATGCTTTTCTGTCTTGGTTGGCTCCATACCTACGAGTTTTCTAATTTCTTTTTATATTTAGGGGCCGTCTTTATTTTATTAATTTTGTCGCTTATAACTACCTCTTTTTTCTATAGATATTTACAGATTTGCAGGTAATAAAAGTAAATTATAAACTAATTTAGTTTGTTGTATAACTAGGGAGTTTCATTCGACTTAGTTATTGTACTAAATAGAGAGTTCGCAAGCCGTCCGCGGTAGTTTGAGAATAATTAAGTATTAAGCTTAAAATGGCTGAAACCGGAAACTATGAATAACTCAGCATAATGCTAATGTATTTGGTTAGTTTTTTTAAAATTACAGAATACAACTAGTTAGATCCAGTTGCTGTAAGTTTTACCTTTTTTTATTCAATTATTATTTCTTTTTTAGCCGAAATTGTTAAAGTTGATTTTATATGATTTTGGTTTTTCTATCATTATAAAAATATACTTTGGTGGTTCAAAAAGAAGCACTATAGGCTATGTTGCATTCTGAATTAAATGATATATCATAGTATAATGTTTGCGGGTGGGGGTTTTTGGGAAAATCGGTTTTAAGATTGCAAACTTTTTCAAAACAATTTTAACACGCTTACTTTCTGATGAACTCAGAAACGCACGGTGATGTTCAGAATCTCACCATACAAGCTGATTCACACTATGTTCAATACGTTCTTCTGATCCTAGTAATGTATAAAAGATTGAAAAATATTGATTTTGAGCCAAGTTATGCCCTATAAACCATTCCTGGGTCCCCATTTTCCTAACGGCGCGGGTTACGGTAGCGAAAATGGTTATAAGCAAGCCTAGGTCCCTTTAAATACGTTGTTTCCATTTATAGTCAACTGTATCATATAAATAATTGTAGTTAAAATGTATATATTCTCTCTTCTTTTACGAAAATTAAACTTTTTTGCTATTAAATACGTTATTTTTACTTATATTAGGGCTTGTGACCTTCAATTTACTGCTAGCGTACTGCAAACACAGCTCGGACGCCTAAATAGGCAAAAACTGACTCGCACCGATCACTTCTTTATACGGTCGTAACTTTAACAAAATCAAATATTTTTGAAAGCTAAAAACAGATTTGGAATCAGGAGATTAATATCTACAAAATAAAATAAAAATTGAAGAAATTGGTTAAGATTCGGCGAAAATCAATTTTCATATGAAACTCCCTACCTATATACACTGCTATTCTAGTAATCCAGGGGCTACTTTTAAAACTTGTGGGATTATCATTCTTGTCATCAGGTGAAGACGAGCTACTAATAATTGGAGTTTCAACTAACTGATCTAGGGGTTCCTCTGTATCTTGTCTCATTTTCGGAATATGTCTCATTTTCGTAGCGGGGAACAAAATACATTCATTTACCGGGCTAGTAGTGGTGTTAGCAAATTTTTTGCCAAGGCGGCAAACGATAGTGAAATGAGTAGGTTTTATATCAGCGAGTAATATAACAAATTGAGGCTTCGACTGTTCGGAAATACTGTAAATTACAATACACCGACTGTTTTCGGATTTGTTCAATTCCTCTCAGATAGTGCTTGGTAGGGACTTGGTAGTGTTTAATTCTTCTTGTGAAACTAAGTTTGATGCTTACAATGAATAGCTAGCAGTTTGCCTTCCACCGGGATAATATAATTTATCACTCTAAATACTGGAAATTTGCCTTCAGTTAGAGCCGAAACTAATACCCCGGTGTACTGGGAGGTGACCCGAGAGAGTTTTCAATATAACATAAATCTGGACCAGCTGGGGGCGGACATTCACGTATCGGTACAACCGGCGCTCCTTTCTCTCCCCTGATTATTGCACTATATTGAGTTTAATCCCGAATCACTCATCCATCTTTTTATATTTTTTTTCGCTCCCATCTTGTGTCATAATTGTATATAAATTGTGGGCGATCATCTGAAACGGTTCCATTCCAAGAGAAAAAAGGCAGTGTGACGTGCCCAATATGAGAAAGTTGCCTGTTTATTGAAGATTGAAGTAAAATCTACTGAAAAATTGGTTTACGCAAAATTGGTTTCAGACAACATTATCAATACTAACAAACCACATCTAGCAAAGACTGGTTGCTAAACAGTTTTCACCGATATATTCCTGTGTTCTATAGTTTACGGACTATAGTAATCTCATGTAGTTTAAAGGTCTATTTATTATAAGGCGAACGCATAATTATATCGGTTGCTTATACATTTCCTTTCGATTTCCGCGCTCCTTCTAAACTCTACAGTACACCTCTGCAAACGATTCATCCATCGACTATAAGATAGTTAGTATTCGATAGGCTCACAAAAGTAGCCCATCGGAACCCTTTGTATCCCTGATTAAACTGGATCTATCATGAAATTCCAGTCTAAACTAACATGTTGTCAAAAATGACCATTTTATCAGGATCCCTTGCTTTTCTAAAACTTCTCGAACACTTAAGAATAAAAAGTAAAGCCAGATTTGCAGCTCTCAATAGCATATTGTGTATTTCGACGTTTCCATAAATCTAAAAAAGGCACTTACCCTTTCACATAATATTTCTATTTTGCATGGCAACGAGGTTTTATTATTTAGAATACTCGTGGTGAGCGCATAAAAAGTCTGCCAGCGAAATACGACTGAAAAAGGTAGCAAATGGCTACCGAGGATAGCTCATTCTATTCGAAGAGCTCATCCCGAGCGGCCAGAAAAATCCTTTCCTGGAATAGAAATGAACTCCTTCAATATTCTGTCCATATGTGGACTTTTCTGCACTGTAGCAGTTATGATCGTTGAAGCTGATAGTCAGCAGAGTGAAGTTAGTTAATTTCAAATAATTATAATCCACCATTGGTTAGGAAAACCCCACACTGTGGGTTTTTAACAAAAATTATTGACAAAAACATAGTCAGGTTTTAGTTTGTGGAGTCTTGTTTAAGTAGGAACACGCAATTATAATAACGCAAGGAAAACGTAGACTTTAAAAAAGTAGTAAAAAAAGAACTTTAAAAACCGACGAAAGCGAAAAATCAGATTTGTTTCCCAATGACAAAAGTACCATACCGAATGTGTATTCATGATTTTGTGGTTACAGACATGGTATAATCTTCATCCCTTCGATGGAATTGATTCCAATCCTGGTACACTCGTTGACGCAGATAGTCATGTTGGTTGCATGAGATATTGCACAGAGGCCGTTGATTGCTGTGGATTTGTATATCCACTCAGTACAAGTACAAGAACATGCCACATATATCTCAATTGCCTGGCCTTCTCCAGTCATTCACAATTTGTAGACCCCTTATATATAAAAAGAGGTGGGTATAAGTCTGTTGTCATTCAGTACGATTTCATTAATTCGGTTACGAACTTTACTTCGAATAGGCTATTTTAAACGAGTTATATTAAGCTAACCAGGCATATGCTATCTTTATAACAACTGATTGAACGTCTCACACTGAGACAAGTTCAAGCCCGAATACTGTGCTGAATACTACACCATTCACCATGAATGTTAAGGTTATGTGTTAATTCTGTTCCTCACAGAATTTGTTAAAATTCTTGTTTATTAGTACAATAAGCCAATTCCATAAAATTCCTAATATAATATCATTGGTACATGTGTTCGGACCAAGCGGAACGGGTATCACTGAACTTCCTTATTATTACTCTATTGAGGCTTGTGGGATCCAGCGTAAACACTGTGATTGTCTACTAACTTGTTATATATAAAAAATACCAGTTCACTATCATAATCGCAAAACACCATTCAACATTTTGAACTTTTAAATTTCGCGCGTTGTCATTAGAGCGCTCGACTTTTAGCCAGCATAGGACTAGTCGATCGATTGTAAAAATCACTTTCACCGTTCTGGGGTCTCCAATTTTAGTCTGATTCCAAAGATACTTATTGGCGGGCGCATTTACAGGATTTTTAACACCGACTCTGCCTGAAAATTGCTTGCACTAGTCCAGTAAGTCCAATTTTGAACGACAAGAAAGCGCTGCGAGCTTGCAGGGTGTTCTCAAAAGGGCGCAGACAAAACCCTAATTCCTTCCACTACATTAGAGTTGGGCGGCCCGGCCCCGCGCGGTGCAGCGTGCCTACCGTGCCCACCTTGCTTTCTGGTGGCAAGCTTACGAGGATTATTCTGCGTAACCGTTTGTAACTTACAGTTGTCATTATATGCTCTAGAATCTAAAGTATACTTTTTGAAACAAAATAATTTTGTCCTAAGTATATATTGCAACGATAATTAGCATTTTTTTCTATGTTTGCGTGTTCGTTTTCAATGTATAGATAGAACGCATCTATACCCGGCAACCCCTGATCTTATTCGCATTTTCAACGGGTATGTTCCAAAAAAGTAAGTTTTTGGTGCTAATTGTTCACAATAACAATAAAAAACAGCGTAATTTATCGGCACCCGATTTTCGCAAGTGTAGGCCCCGGCTTGGCCGGGTTGCCTTCTAAAATTTCAAGCCATGAGAAAAACTTATGTGAAATTTTTATATTTGAACGAATCCTTCTGGGGCGCAATATTTTCAGCAATGCAGGTCCCGTTTGTGTTACTAGAAATGGCGTAGCTTCCCTTCTTTATCACGACCCCAGCTCTGCAATGCATGCAATTCGTCCGTAGGATAAGTAGTGTTCGCTATTCCCGTTTGCTACAATGATCTCGCACTACTTTTTACCCATACATTGCAATAATATCAGTCATTGCCATGGGTTCAAAATAGAAATCGAAAACTGATTATCTTTTTAGGGGTAAGAGAAAAATAGAAAGTTTATTTCTTTGGATCTGAGTCGTCGCCCAAGCCTCGCATCCGTATAACATTGCGGGGACTACAGTCATGTTGAAAACTTTCCTTCTGAGCTTCATTTTAATGTTTCTTTTTGATAGGAAGTTGCGATGGCGGTTAAAAGTGCACCACCCCGCTGAGTTATTTCTTTCGCGTCGTCAAAACTGAGTGAGCATCCCAAATAGACAAATCTATCTACATAGTCTTGTGTTAATCCATTTAAGAAAACTGGTTTCTTGCTAAAGTTGGTCATCACAACTGTCTTCTTTCCGTTGATTTCCAGGCCGACTGTTTTTGCCGATTCTTGGAGTTCGTCAAGTAGCTTCTGAGCTTCCTCTGCAGTCTTTCCGAAAAGAACAATATCGTCCGCATATCGTAGGTGCGCTAGATTTTTTCCATTGATTGTTATTCCATTTTGTTCCCACTGGCTTATTTATTTTATATTTTATAACTATAAAAGCAAAGAAATGAAATCGGTCCTATGGTGTAGTTGTTATCACGTCTGCTTTAAAGCAACAGGTCGTCGGTTCGAGTCCGGACCAGGACCTTCGTTCTTACATTATTTCAGTGAATGCGAATAGAATACTACTTTCACCATCCCCTATTAGTCTTATCCATGCATCTTCTTACTATCTGCTTACGTCTCTTATCTCTTAAATGTATTACTATTTGCTTTTTATTTTCTTTTACAATTTCAAACTTAATTATATCCTATCGTTCAGTAGCAGCTCTGATGTCACTCCCTCCACCAGATTTGGACCATCCCCGAACTCTTCACAACAGTTGAGATTTTAGTCCCTATTACTTGAATTAAGTTGTTTGTGTTAGTGTTTTTTTCTTTAACAATTTTTATCCCCCTTTTATATTTATATATTTTAATCCGTTTATTGTAGTTTTCATTTCTAGATATTTTATCCAATTACCTACTGCATTCTCTTGTATCGCTGCAATCTACGTTCCATTTGCTGTTCTTTTTCATTCTCATCATTCGCTCCTGTATTTACTTAAAAAACAAGATTGTTTAAGATATATTACTTATATGTTTTAGTCTGTAGACCTTGTTTATGGATATTATTAGTAAGGACTATTTTATAACTATAAAAGCAGAGTAATAAAATCGGTCCTATGGTGTAGTGGTTATCACGTCTTATTTACAAGCTTTTAAGAACTGAACATTAAGTTAGATTTGCGACATTTTTATATAGTTTGAACCGTTCCTACCCTTAGTTGGGTGCTTGAATATATATAATGTTTCTCTTATCTTTTTCGCGGTAGTGAGAGTTTTTATTCTCATGATACTTGAGTGTATTCGTCATGTGTGGCCGGTTTGCTGTTGCTACTTATCCTGATCGGTGGTGTGGACCGCTCTGCATGCTGCCATCCATGCACTTATCCTGATTGGAGGTTTATTTAATTACGATATCATAATAGCACGCTGTTTGCACATTGCAAGCCGCTCAGAATAATATTTGACCCACCGGAAATGTCTAAAGGAAGTCTGATATATTTCCGCAGACAACATTTAAATAGTTGAATTTACAGAAAAACAAGATTAGAGCAACAACCTTGTTTTTCTACATGTTTTGCAATGAGACAACTCTTATGCTGATTGTTTTCGCAGTCTTCTATCAGCCATGCACAAATTGGCTTTTCTCAACGCCCCTAGCTTGTATTTTCAGACCTAACAAACAAGTGGCTCCATATTGTTTACCTTTAAAATATATCCTTTCTAGAAAGGTAACATCCTTCTAGAAGGCAATTGCTGCACCGCCCCCCCAGTAACCCAGTTCCCGGGATTACTCTATGAGTCAGGAGTAGAGACTCTTGTATGCTGATAAGTTATCAGATGTGTTTATGATTGTTTTTATGTACAGGTGGCTTTCCGTATGTAGCAGCTACTCTCCGTCTAGGGCCCGCCCATTGGGGTTAGTAAGGCCGCTGGACAACCACGGACATACATAGCGCGCTGCACTCAAATGAACATTTCTTGTCGCCACCGTTCTTAACAAAGAAATTACTTTCTTTGTAACTTTACAACATAAAGGTTGTCAGAAACAAAATGGCAGACGCTAAATCCATACTTTGTATCATGTGTGTTCATCTTGTAAACCCATACTGTTTATAATAATAAAATAATCTGCTAACGTATTATTTATATTCCAATTAAATAATGTTTTCTTCGAGTTGCTTACAATGTTAGCCTTCTAAAACTATTCTACAGATGCGAATTTAGATAAACACGCCGTTTTTTAGTCGCGCGCCCTTGTAGATCGTATCTGACTGCCGGCATTGGTTGTTCAATATTGCCTTTGTTCAGTTTTGGTTTTGGTTTTGGTTTTCTTAGTTTACTAATAATACTATTATTAGTAAACTAAGAAAAGTATTATTCCTAAATAAATATGTTATTTGTCCTAAACGTTTAACATAAGATAATATTTATATATCGGACCATACATTTGTTTTATAAAGCAAATTATGACCTTTCTATAACATTTCTCTTTCACTTTTCTGCATTTACAGACCCTATATTTTCTAAATAAACGTGTATCTTTCAGACTGAGCCCAGCACTGTGCATATCGAAATCTATAATTCGTATGGCTACGGCCTAACATGCCGACTATTATAAACTACTACTTTTCTATATTAAACCGTTATCTATTATTTTTTGCGTGCTTGTGGGGTCTAGTATGTGCCTCAGGCGAAGAAACGCCGACCTCCATCGGTGTTAATTCAGATGTAATGCAGTTTACTGACTATATTCCCTCTGAACATTATAAATGTGGTGAATTCCTGCGTGAAAGGGTGCAGGACCGCACACTTGGTTATTACTATCAACTAGTTAATCAGTTTATAGCCACTATTTCAAACCCTTTTCCTCATAATGGTAAGTTATTCTTAACTATAGATTTATTTTATTTATTTCAATTTGCCTTGGTTTTTTCCGCCAATGGTTAATTCTTCCCACGGTTCTTTGTGAGAATAATTGAGTTCTGTCGAGATATATAACTAGTTCCCCCCCCCCCCCACCAATTTAGTAATATTAACAATTCAAAAAGAACACCCATTTATCTTCTATTTGGCACAAACGTTAATTAAAATTTGCACATTCCCTGTGAAGAATGGGGTTTTCATGTTATTTTGTGGGTTGAGAACATGAGCCATTTGTGAAGATCTGTTATAAAATGAGGTTCTTAAATTTGAGAACGGGATTTCTAAATCTATAAATGTGTTCGATTTAGGCACATTTTGGTTGCTTTGGAATAACTTTTTCAATACACTCCCCAGGGGTCTTAGAATCCGTTTTGTTCGCAATATATGTCGTCTAGAGCCGTTTCAGCCCCTTTAATCCATGGCTGACTTTTAATCTCTAATTTAAACTGGATTCTAAAACTAACCTAATTTAACTATTCTCTAAAACAATTTTAATTAAAACAGACAAATGCTCAAGTGCTCAATTTTAAACTTGACATGTAGTGGATTTAAATATACTTCCGGGCTTCTTAACGTGAGCTATTTGCATTACGCATTTTGCATTATATATTTAATTTAAGCGTTGGTTTATAATCTGTTTAAATCCAGATGAGGGTTGACCACCCATGTTTTGCTTGTTGTGTGGTCTACGCGCGCACTGAGCCCGCCGCCTGTACTAATGAGGTAATCTTGCATATCTACCCGCTTAGACAAACACTCGACACGATTTAAACCAGCAGGGTGGTTTGACAAGCTAGCTAGGACCACCCATGCAGTCAATTGTCAAATGCACCCATAAACAATAGGAACACGCATATTACATGTGTTTACTAGTAATAGGAACTTCGTGGAACAGCTAAATTATTAAAAATATATAAAACTGTAAACATTTCAGATCTCTTAAACAATAAAGCTCTTCTCGGCGATGTGAAGGAGCTTCGCCTAACAGTTACCTCTAACTATAATGAAGTGAGTTTATAAACTACGGTAACCTTCTAGAAACATTTAAACTATGTTTCTTTTCTTAAAAAGTCTACTTTTTCTCAAACTAGTAGTTTATTTTGAGTGTTCTGTAGTGGTCAGTGAGTTAAGCGAGTTGCTGGTATTGTTTGAACACGCGCTCTATTCTTACGAGGGATAGGCCGCCTCAGGTCATACTCGCAGATAAACCTCAGTACCTACAGATTATTTTCACTGACCCGTGATAGGACCACCAACAACGTCGTTCTGTAAATATGAACATCCGGGCTAGATTAGCTGTAATAGCATTGCATTTAGTATTTTTGGAACTGTATTAAGTATTTTACCAAATAATAATAATCTTTCTGAAAGATAAATGTTGCATGTGCTGTGTATGCTATAGTGATATGACATAGACTAGGTTGTGTCTGCATCCTTACTGATGAAAGTGGTCGTTAACCATGCATGATCGCGTTTTAGGATACTGAACCGCTTAGCGCAATGGGTGGTCGACCGATATCCCATTTATGATTTACAAAAGGGGTCAAAGAATGTTATGGCAAGCTGTTTAACAATTACTTCCAAAGTTCTCTAGATTTCTTATTTGTTTTTAAAGAGTGTGTTATTCTATAAGCTCCACTGTATACCGGCTGCTTCTTTTCGGTGAACACATGGATGTAATTTGATCCAGTCCGCTTAAATATTTCAAAATACGATTTATTTGAAACAGATATATAATGATGAAAAAGTATAAGCAGGCTAAAGGAACACATAAAACGGTTATAGATGAATCTCAACCTAATTATAACAAACAATCAATTATTAAGAGACATTAACTATTGTTTTCTTATTAACTTCCCAAAAATCGTTTTGCAACATTTGTTTTTAATTTAATTATCTTGCGCAATCAGTAGTCGTGAGGGTGTACTCTTGCGAGCCGAGCGTGTGCGGAAGCAAGATGAAAGTAGCCGCTCTTATTTGCAGAGAAAAAACAAAAATGGCCACCCATGAAGTCTAAAAGAATGAAAAGTTACTATTTGTAACTAGTAGTTAAGTAAAATAGACATACGCAAGATAAGAATTGTTTGACTTTATAGGAAGAGAGATAAACTTATGAAAACCTCAGAAATGCATTTAAAGATAATTTCAGTGGCTTTCATGGCAATTTGGATGGATAATACTCGTGTGTGGCCTTCTTGCAATTAGTATTCTATTTCCGTTGCTGTATTTATTATACAGGTTTGTTGTTTTTGCGGATCTACAGTCCTTCAAACTCAAACAGAAAAATACCCCAATTTGGTCAGAGGGTAGGCACAACTAAACCATTTGTTGCTAGAAGTTTTCAAGTAAATGTTATTATTCACAGTCATAGAGAAAGTACTTAAAATTAATACTATTAGAAATTAACTAGAATATAAAAGTTAATTTAGGTGTTGTCTTTGTTGTTGCTCTAGTTCTTCTAAAAAGCAGACTACAGATAGTCGTTACGACGGTTGTAAAAGAAACACTCTAAACTTTCTTCTTGCTATTTTTGTATTCATTGATGTGTAAGTTGTTATTATTATTCTTTATATAGCATAAGCAGCTTTTTTACTCCGTTCGCAATTCGTAAAATCTAGCGTATTTCCAATTGAAGCAGAGTGTCATAGATATTTGCATTAGCTAACTGCCGTCGTCGACTTGTGTCATTTAATTCCATACGGAAGGTCCAATTTCTAATTAGTCAGCTGGGTGGCCGCGAACACCCAAGAAGCTAAGCTAATGTTTTCCCTTAGACATAGATAACTCCTGGGAAAACATGGGGATTGCGGGGGGATAAATTGTACTCTGAAATAGTTTAGGATATTATATAAATATGATTTATATTTTAACTTTAATCAGCGGGGCTAGCAGTGTCTTACATAATACATTTCTTGTGTTCTCTTTCGTTATTCATACCGAGACAGAACCTGTCCAGCCGCAGCCGCCAATCAATTATCCAACGTCAAATAACGAACATTCATTGAATCATCAAAAAAGGTTCACTCGCAGCGGCCAAAAATACTGCATCATCTTTAAAAAGTGAAAATGGGTACCTACCAGGAATATTAAAATGCTTTAAGAAAAACAGATGTACTAAAAATAAACCTTGTGTATTAGACATTAATACTATATTACCTAACAATGTTATGTTTAGTTTTGCTGCGGCCACCCTTTTGATAACTGGTCAGTATGGTCAATATGGTTTATCAGAACTCCCAAGTAGATTGAATAGATGTGTGGATGACCTTAATCTCTATAAGAGAGAAACAGATCTGGTGAGATTTTGAGAAAACTTTAATTTGGCAAAAATACAACTATTCTGCGAAAATGTTATGTTTTTCAGAGGATTCGTAAGCTGTTAATAGACGATTACCAGTTAATGAATAGAACTATCAATAATCATCTAGCTCACGCAGGTAAATATTAGTTATTCACATAATGAAAGCTAGAACAAGCATGTACATATTATGATACTATGTACTACATAGTATCACACTGAATACAATATTATTACGGGTTAACCAAATCTATCTTGCTAATCACTACACATTTTATATTCATCAATTTTTTACTTGAAATTGTACAATTGCTAGAGGAGCAAAACTTATAAGAACAGGTTCTGGAGAAAGATAACCGACTCTTTATACCTAAGCCAGTTCTTTTAGAAAACAAGTTAAATGCTTTTATGGTGAAAATTTGAATAATTTTATATTACCTAGGTCATAATGTTGTTCAACGAGTGAAAAAGTTGACTGGAGCCCAGGCAATTGACACGCTTGTTGGAATTAGTAACTGTGAGTAACAATTAGTTTACAAAGACTAAACTATTTGTATATTTAGCTGCTCAGGAGGTCCGATCCGTACTAGGGGCGGTAAACGCAAAGATAAGTGCGGTAAACGAAGAAACTAACAAGTTTGAGGTAGGCAAGTTCAGGCATACTGTACATATGTTTTGAAAAGCAGACACTCCATTTTTATATTGCTAAAACCACTTAGTGTTTAGAAAAAGTTAATTCCACATCTGTATTAAAATGCAATTTTTAGGACAGGACATCTCTTGTCAAACAATTTTTTTCATAATTGCTGTAGATATACCGACGCATAAGATAATTATAGATCGAATTCACCCGTCTCAGAAAAACAGCAACTCTTGAGTTAGAACAGTGCGTGCAGACAGAAATGGATCCTCTAAAGGCTATGTGTATCAAGGCTGAAAGAATGCTAGAAGGCCTGGCCAACACCCAATTCAAAGTACAATCGGTTAGTCGGACCACCTCTAAGTAAAGTATTAAAACTTGTTTTGTTTAGAATTCTCTATAGTAATATAAATTTATTCAGGACTTGCTCTCGCCGTCAACAGAAGATGCTTTACAACAAATTGTAGACGCAAATATCGGAGAGCTATTCACCTCTTCAAACACAGAGTTTAGAGACATCGAGAACCAACTGCAGACA
Source organism: Phasmarhabditis papillosa (assembly GCA_034691345.1). Lineage (NCBI taxonomy): Eukaryota > Metazoa > Nematoda > Chromadorea > Rhabditida > Rhabditidae > Pellioditis > Pellioditis papillosa. The sequence goes on from JAQGAV010000309.1 coordinate 16,245, forward strand.
GAAATAGATCGTAAAGTAATGGGTTTGTGGAGTACTTATTCATGTTATAAAACAGTCTAGTTTAGGAGCACAAAATACATTGAAACAGATAGGAGACGATTTATTTGTTGTTGCCGAGACCATTTCTACTCAAATAAGACAAGTATAAATACCTCCCAATAAGATTATATTTATTATTCATTTAGGTTAACTTTGACATGCTCTACGAATTTGTTAACAATGTGGCCCACGAGAAGTCGCCCTTAGTGAAATATCTACATTACGGGTAAGTATCGGTATAAAATGCATTGTCATGATTATTTTTAAGATGGTATGCATCTATTGTGATCTCTATGATGTTCGTTTCCCTTGCTCTTTGCTTCTTGGTAGGCCTACTATTCGGTATGTGTGGTCGTCATCCAACCTATTACAACGATGACTGCTGTGTCCGAAGTGCTGGAGCAAAGTTCTTCTCATGGTTAGTTAAGAATGAGAATTATAGTTACGCATGAGCCAATTGTTCTAGGCAACAACACTTCATAAAAATAATTTTGTCCAAGAAGTATATTTCAATTCTTTAGCGGGATTTGGTTCACTTTCCTATTCTTCACAGTACTGTCTGTTGTCACGGCCGCACTATTATTCGTATTTGGTAATGCCACCCATCTAGTTTGCCAACCTCTAAGAGACCCCCTATCAAGAAATGATATTATGTCGGTGGGTTATATGAGATATTACTTTCATTAAAACGTTATTTAATTAGTATTCATAACATATCATTGTAATAACAACAAATTTGTTTTAGTTGGCTGAGCGTTATTTGAACATCTATAAATCTAGAAGAGAGGGCGTCACAGACTTTAATTCTTTACTAGACAGTCATACTCCTGCAGATGTTATTAGGTATATAAATGTATCTTTATGAGTTAAATAAGTTCTTATTTAGAGCATGTAACCGTAATGAAACATTCTACCAAATATTCGACTTTGATAAAAAGTACCATCTTAATCAACTAAAGGTAAGGAGAAAAAATAAACAAATCAGTAAAGTTTGAACTGTTATTAAATGCTATATTAAATTAGGAATTGTTACGCATACCAGTATATTAACCTCATTGAGATTTTACATTTCCTTTAATTAAAGGATAAGTATTTACTCTGTATTTTTTAAGGAATTTGAGAAAGACGCCTACAAACAGCTTTCAACCTTCCTGGACGACAGTCTATCTAAGTTACCTGAAGTAAAACCAATTAATACAATGATTAGCCCGGAGAATATGAGAGAACTAGAAAAGTTAGCAAATATGAATATATCACAGATAAGCAAGAAGGGAATGGAAAGGGTACGATGAAAACTTTTATACTTAATTTAAAATATATTTTCTTAGATAAGAATAGCTATCATGGACTTGGATCTTCTTCCCAAAATAAAACAATTCCAAGAAGATATTGACAACTCTGGTGGTAGACCCAAGGCTGTTTCATCGGTAGGTTTCATATGTCAAGCATCGATTATAGCGTGTTTTATCAAAATATATTCTTTTTATATTAATTTTACTATAATATATAATATATATGTAGATTCTTGAACAAATCGAGGAGGTGGACCTACGCATTGCTCGTCCTCTACGCCTCCAATTAGAAGCTCTACACAAAAACTTGACATCTTTGGATTCGAGGTGGGGCCACATCCTATAAAATAAAACATAACAGTTTCTTTAAAGAACTTTACAAACTTACATGCTATATCTATGATTCATAAAATATATGTAAACCATCTGTTATTAATAAGATTCTTCTTTCTAGACTCTCTGAACTGCAAGTACCGGTAACATCCCTTCTGGCCAAGTTACAACACGCACAGGCTCTGTTAGCTGATGACATAAAGATACATTTCGAGAATGCAGCAAGAGAAGAATTGAACAACACAATGAACTTAGTTGATCAGTACATAGACCATGTTAGAGATAAAGTAAGTAAAACTACAGCAAGGCATTTTGATTATAAACCTATTTTATAGATGCAGCATGAAGTAAGTTCTTGTAATCCAATCTCAGAATTAGCACACTCGTCTACGGAAGCTTTCTGTCTCATGGCTGTAGACCCACTGGTTAGTTAATATATTGAAAAATAATCCAAAAATTCTTTTGTGATTACATTTCCAAACACACTGAAAACCCTAATAAATCAAAACCATTTCTCTTCATAAAAAATTACTTTCTATGGATTAATTATCTATTCTAACAAAAATAGTATTCATATTTCAGAACGGTAGCTGGATGGCTATGCTTGTTAGTATTATTTGTTTGGTACCTATATCTTTCATGGCAACTTCCTTAGCTAACTTATATCACAGAATGCATTCATTTCCCAAATAGTAAGTATTAAAAAGAATAACAGACGTGAGTGTTATATTTAAGTGTTGTCGAGGCGCCGTCAGACCAACCGATGTCATCTTTTATCACAGACACCTATGATACAAGACAGAAACCGTAAGTAGTTAACTTTAGACAAATGATAGAGCAAAATATAAGTTTACAATATGTTTGGAGCATTTTCATGAATAAAATATCCCCATATCTTATACTTTGAAATATGTATCTGTGATTATTTCTGGAAATATTATTAAAACATTGGATCCCATTAAAATATCTTATTCTAACTACAAATATATATTATAGAGGATATGCCAACTACTCGTACACCGATGATTCTCACAGGACATATCGATGAATTTGAATATCTCACAAATTAAATAATATATTATTGTACGCATAATGACTTTGCCAAATGTTTCAAAAATCTCATTTTCTACTTAGTTCAGTTAAGAATAGCGGATTTTGCTTGTTCAAACTGCTGTAAAATAAATAAAAATCCGTTAATCTCTTATTTTTGGCTTGTCTGTTCCCATTTTCTTATTGTGATATACATTTTGTTTCCCGAGGTGATATCAAACTAGTTACTTAATTTCATCCCTTTACATTTCAGTTAACTGTGATTTAGAGTATATTTATTAGTTGATGGTACATTCTATTTTGACTGTTCTATTTTCTTCTCAGTTAATGTTATTCGCACCGTGTGTGGTCTTATACTTTATGTATCAGTGCAGCTCTAAACTGGGTATATAAACGCGTTTATTACTCTTATAATTTACTCTCATAGTAATAAAGCATATTTCACTAAATTATAAGTGTTAAACCAATGATTTGAAACTAAAATCTACTTGTCCGAACACTTTAACTTTAGGATACGCTAGGTAAATATTTCAGCTAGCCATGACTTACAATAAGAAGTCTGAATAACTTGTTACAGGCTGCACCTTGGAAAATTTATAAAGAATTTTATAAACTTGTTTGTCCCAAACACCATTAATTATGTTTATTTCTAAGAATGCTTCTAAGAGCGAATGAGATGACCACCCATGAACATATCTTCCAACGAGCGCGGCGCTTTATCGCCGGGGTGATCTTCCGAATTATTTGCACGCCATAACCGGATGCAAGCCTATTCGAAACTCATTCATTCGAATCATTTGGAATTATGATCCTCTATTATTATTTTCTATTTATTATGTTAGTTTATTTAAATTAGCATATTTACCAATATCTTTCGTTTATTCCGATTCTCTTAAAATCTATCAAAAGTTATGATCAAACCCTGGATTATAAACGTTCATTCCGCATTCATTACTATCAAATTATCATAAAATCTGGAAAACTAACAAGCCGCCGACAAAGCCAAACGGCATTCCAAACATTTAGGCGATATATCTATCATAAATTCCAAAGTATAAACCTCACAAAGAGAATAATAGAAATTGTTATAATTAATGTTAAGACTTATTTACAAAATGTGTATTTTTAAATGTCTAAATGGTAAATGTTCGATCTGCAAATAAAACCACTTAATTCCTTTGTTATTACAATCTTAATGCAGATCTCCAATAGTCACTTTCTCTTTGAACATTGATTTTATTCATTCTATTAAACATAATTGTTCCGTTTTTAGAAACAATAGTCTTCAATTACGAGGAAGAAGTTCTTGTATGTGATGGTGCTATTACTTTTATTTTTGGTTAGTTTAAATATTCATTTAACTATACAGGAATAATTTACTTTGTCTATTTGTTTTCTTGTAACTCAAAGGTTTCAGTTTTCGGGAACTTTGGCGCAATTTGATAATGAAATAGTTGGCGACCCCGAAGTGAACTGTGCCGATAACTTTCTTGAGGTATTTATGATAATGAACAAGTTTCATAAGGATTTTTACAGGTTCATTTTGAAACTAGACAACTATTTTCTGGTCTGGTATTCGTCAAAGATCATCTTAGTGATCCAAAATGTCGAAGTGTCACTACCACTGACGGACTTAGAAATGCAACTATTAGGATGAAGTTTAAGGAATGTGGCATAGAACGAAGAATATCAGTAAGTTAATTAATGTATTATTAGGTAACGCGTATGTACAGACATGTAAGCATAGAGGAATAATTATGAGGTTGGATGTTCCCACTTGTGTGGTCTTTTGTTTATTTCTTTCCATACCCGCCCTGGGGGAAACCACCATAACCTCCATTTCCAGATTGCTCAGGCATTCCTCCCATTCCTTAAAATAGAGCAATGTACATTAATGTGCACTTGAATAATATTAAAACCACCAACCTTGATTAGTTCCGTATCCTCCTCCCATGGGACCACCCATATTTCCTCCCATGCCACCCATACCGCCGCCGTACCCGCCAAATCCGCCGCCACCCATATCACCACCACCTCCGTAGCCACCGCCGCCATAGCCTAAAGTGTTTCACTAAAATAGACAGACCAGAGATAAAATAATTTAGAATTTGGAAATATTTGAAGTTACTTTACTTTTCTCTGATTTAACGAACCTCCTCCCATATCTCCGCCGCCTCCATAGCCACCACCGCCTCCCATATCGCCACCTCCTACGAAGAAAATCATTAATTACTAAATAAGACACGCATATACCGTATCCACCGCCCATATCTCCTCCACCTCCATAACCACCCATATCAGGACCACCGCCGCCATAGCCACCTAAAACAAAATTGGTTGATTATCTAAACAAATTTTGTAGTTACCGTATCCTCCACCACCACCACCCATGTCGCCGCCGCCGCCGCCCCATCCACCGTCGCCACCACCTAAAATGTATTCCTAGCGATAACATTTAAGATGTCAGCTATTTTGGGGTTGGTCCCTCATCATCGTGTCCAATTTCGAGACTTTGTTCAAAAATGTAGTATATTTGAAACATTTATTCCAACGGATGAATATTCTTACCGTATCCTCCGCCACCTCCCATGTCTCCTCCTCCGTAACCACCACCGCCTGGACCACCCATGGCACCCCAATCTTGGGTTAAAGCCAAAACCACACACGATGATATGATCAAAACTTTTCGCATCTAAAATAACAGTTGAAATATAAAACGGCTGCACCATGCATTAAGAAGTAAATTGGGAATAGAAAGTAATATTTAAATGAATTTGTGGGAACGGCCTAAGCGAACACCAGCTTCAAACAAAATGAACTGATGATGTGCTCCAATCTCAGCTGCTTTTATATTGATATAGGTGGTCCGGTTAGCGATTGGTCAAGACCACACACACAGCTATCGCCGATCGAATTAAGTGTGAAAAATATACGAGAATACACAAAAGAAGGGACCAGAATTGCGGCTGTTTTGATTGCTGGAAACCTAATCCGTTAAATAAATCTGCATTTTGACCTATTCTTATTAATAAAACTTCTATTTTCAATTATTTTGCGTACACTGCTCAACCCTAGGTCTCTCCCGAATTGAAATGCTCTATATTGCATGTATTTTTTTTCAGACCACCCCACGAGGTTTGTTCATCTCAACTACTTTGGTTGTGGCATTTCATCCTGATTTCCTCACAAAGTATGACCGAGTCTACAAAGTCCAATGTTTCTATATGGAAATGGACCGACGACTCGAGAAGGAAGTACAAGTAAAGTAAGTTCTTATTTGTCAAACCATATTCTTTATTATTTCCACTAAAAGTATTATCTAAATCTAGATTCGATAATGTTTTTGTTTACAGTATGCCGCCTCCCACAATGCAAACTAAGCAGGTGCCCATGCCTGTTTGTAAATACGAAGTTCTAGAAGGATCACCCACGGGGGCTCCTGTTTATTATGCGACCATCGGACAGATGGTTAGTCTACCAGATAGCCAGAAGCACTTTTGTCTTCAGCTAAAACCTTGGCAACATAAATGTACTCTTTATCATCTAGGATAGATTGGTCGGAATAAAATATTGTATCAATGTTTTAGGTTTATCACAAATGGACATGTGAGTCTGAAGTAAAAGACACTTTCTGTATGACAGTTCATTCTTGTTTTGTTGATGATGGCAACGGAGATCGTGTTCAACTTATTAACGAACAAGGGTAATTATATATATGATCTGTCAATTAAGTTACCTCCTTGAACCCACCAAATTCAGACAATCTTTTAACGTTTGTTTGGTCTCACCGTCATCCTTTGTTGGTTTTCGATCTGGTGGACGTTTGTTGATTGGTGCTGATATTCTTGGCCCCATTGAAATTTTTCTTCGTATTTGCTCTCATTGTTCTTAATCAAGATCAAATAAAATAAACTGATGACCAGCCGTTTGAGGGGATCAACAGCAATCACCCCTAATATAAGTCCTTCTTTGTGACAAAATGTTACTTTTCTCATTTTCAATTGCTTAAGATGTGCCTTGGATAAGTACCTTTTGACGAATCTGGAGTATCCGGAAGATTTGGTAGCTGGAAGAGAGGCTCACGTCTACAAATATGCAGACAGAGACAATATGTATTTTGATTGTCAAATTACTGTAAGAATGAAGGAGCCGGGGGCACAATACTGTGATGTAAGCATTCTTAAGTCTATTTTCTCTAAAATGTCAGATTTTTGATTATTATTTTCTGTCACTGTGGTATTTCAGATTCCAACTTGTCCAGATCCACCCAGAAGACGTCGTTCACATATGGAAATTGTAGTAGAGCATAACCAAACGGAAGGTAATATATAGTTTATAAAATAACTATTTACAAACTAATTAATATTCATAAACAAAGTTGATTAATATTAAATTGGATCATTCTATAGTAATACTTTACAGATGTTCTGATAGAAGAGGATAGGACAAACTTTATAATTCCTTCGGATGCTGTTGTTTCTAGTTCGTGGTGGCAGAGAAATATGGATTTTCAGCAGGTACTTATCTTAATAAGATTTTTATATCTTTTTAACTAGTTAATGAAGTTGATTGGTTTAAACCTACATTATTAATTTTATAACTCCTAAATCTAAAGCAATACATTCCATCTGCATTATTCTTTTTCATTGTTTCAGATGTCGGTTTGTTTGAGTTCTACTGGAATGCTGGGGTTGTCTCTGATGCATAGTATTCTTCTCATGATTTCTGTTATATTGTTAATCAACACTTGTCAAATGCGCTCCCGTAAGACTATACAGTAACCAGATAATTGAATAAGAATATGTAATTATCGAAAAAAAAACCGCTTGTATCTACTATTTATTTGTCTATATATGTAATAACTTTATTCACAAAATGCAATATTTATTAACGCTGGTACTACTAACATTCGTCTTTCAATCTTGGCTACAATGACTCTGTGAGAATAAATATTTATTATTTTATAGCCATTTGAGCTAAATATCTTAAATTTGAGGCGGGTTCACTCGTAAGGATTGCCATATCTTTAAGTGATGTAGGTAGTGTTATTCCTAACTGTGGAAACTATGGAAGCTGATACTGTAGTACATAGCGGTGATTATATGAACAACCTTACTTAGAATGAAGTAGGTCAAAGTAAAGTTCTGCAAACTATTCCTTTGACCTATTCGTTGTTTTTCGATCATTTAGAAGCACATGTTACCCTCTAACTCTCAGATAAAGAACAGCTGCTTGCCATTACCTTCATATTACTGCAGTGTTTAACAAGAATAGGGTTATTGATGTAATTTTTGGCTTTTCTAAAGATTGTCTTCGACTCAATGGGTTTGCATTTTTGCTGAATTGTAACAGAATATAGCTTTTCAGAAAGACTAACTGTTTTATTTGCCATTATAATTTATTGTTAATTACATTTTGTAGCAACTCTGAACCTAAAGTTTGTTTCGAATTCCGCCGTTCTTCTTTGAAGATTGTCTGAATGTCCGAGCGGATACTATCAATCGCCTACTCTTTTGGTATAGCTTACACATGCCCTTCACGTGCACTAGGGGGTTTTCCGTATCGCCTGCGACGCTTATTATGCGAGACCACCCACCCCTTTATTAGTCACAGAACGCGGCTGCAAGCCTTCTGTCCAGTGTGCTAATTTATAGTCATTCGATTTTATAGTTACCGTTTCTATAAACCTCTAATCGTCGAAACATTCATTCGAAAATATTGCGGAAACTAGGAAATTTGCTTTCTGAACCCAGTTTCAGTGAGTATTTGCATGATGTGACGGACAGGAAACAGGATTGTGTGATCTTTATGACGCAAAAATAGTTCAGTTTGTCACGTATACCATTTTGTACCGTATTCTTCCTGTGTGGTGTGCTGATAGTACATATAATACATTCTTTTAAAGATAGAGCATTGATATGGTTGTAATTGGACTTTTGGTCCGATTGATCGGACTGTCCCGAAGTTCCTGGTTTAAGATTTTAGATACTGCTACTTATAATAATTATTTTCCATCTATCTTTGTAAAACTGTTCAATGGTTATCTCGCTGGTGCTTAATCATCAGTTTCTGCAATCGGCTGTTTTCTTATTTGCTTGCTTCTCACAACATACCGTTTCTCTAAGATGTCATGCCGTTTTTTATCCTAAACGACTCGTTCCAGTCGATAATTGTCCGTCCTCCACTCATTTGAGCAGAACTAATAAAACACATAGTTAATAGTTTAAACCTAACAAGACAGTTGTTTCCTTTATAAAACAACGCTTGGTTGGGACAATGAATCTGTTCTTGTCTAGGTCTATTGTTACACACACTATTTCCTCGTCATTCTACTTTTCTTTATTGTTTAGTGCTTACTAAGCACATTAATTACAATATATTGCTATATGCATATCACGTGCGCACTTGCTGTTCACCATGTGAATATCTACTACCGACGCCGATAATTCCCTGCACCGCGGGCCTTTTTTGCAGCCGCGGATATCTGGCGGGTTCATTTTCATGCAAACGCTTTCGTTATCAGCCATCAGACCATTTTTCGCACCCATCACCCAACATTTTTTGGGGGAATCAAATATCATTTCCATTCGCTGTGTCTACGATGACCGGCTATTACAGTACTCTTGTAAACATGCGAATCTTACTTGAACTTTGTTGATTTCGCGGCTGCAACGCTACGACTATTGTGAAACAATGGCAATTTTACTTCCCGTGATACCGGTTACTCGAGTTATGTTTTTGATTGTTTAATTTTTCTAATGTTTTTTTTTTCTAACCTTTTTACCAAATCTTGTTATGATTGCATCATGGGTACATATATTTGTCTAGAAATATACTGTAGTTCCCAATGTGTACCCTGAACAACTTTGTGATCCTTTAATAACCAATAAAAGTTTATTATTTTAACGTTTGAATCCTAGCGCGGACCTTATATTTTGTTAGCTACATTTTAAAAACGTTGCAACTTTTGCTTGCTCTTATAACTGGCCATAGACTTTATCCGAACCTCTTTCGGGATTTGATTTTATTCTCATGTGAATTACGGTATTCTCTATCTACATCTATAGTGTTTTTCTATTTAAATGGAGCCTTCCACTTCATATTCTAATGTTTTTCACCAATGTGCCGCTGGTGGCATGGCTGCTGCTATTGGTCGTACTACGACTGCACCTATTGACAGAATAAAACTAGTCTTACAAGTAGGTTTGTAGAGTTACTTGAACATATCTGAACGGAACTAATTAAAGTTACTTGCTTAAATAAATAATCTCTTTTTTCCGTTTCAGCTTCAACAGCCGGGTCCTTCTAATGCCGTTATTCACTCTGGTATACGTGACTGTATGAAGAAAATCTGCACTGAACAGGTAAACTAAAGTGGAAGTGACGCTTTTCTATGACAAAACGTGAAGATTGCGAAATAGGCCTTTTTCGGTTATTTATAGCTGATGAGTAAGATGATCAGAAAACATACCTATCTGCAAAAAAAAAACAGACAAATAAAACCATTTGCAAAATTCTAAATACTGTTTAAATCTTTAAAGGGTTGGCTCTCCCTGTGGCGTGGTAACTGTGCTGGAGTTGCCCGTTGCTTTCCTCAGAATGCAATGAATTTCGCCCTTCGAGACTTCTATCGGAATATCTTCTTGGCCGGAGTAGATCGGCAAAAAGATCTAAAACGATTCATGATGGGTATGTCTACACTCTGGACGGAATACTTGTGATTGCCTTCAGGACTAGGAATTTCGATAAAAAGTATCCTTATATATTGCTTTTATACATTATCAATTCCGAGATTAAACTTTCAAAGTTGAAAACTCTATAGTTTTTCTGTAAATTTGATAACTAGGTTAAAAATTGAAGTTCAAAATAATACTTTAGTTGTTATTTGTTTTCACGTCTACTTACTTAGTATAGTTTTTCTTTCTTAATAATGTTCTCCTTTATAGGTTCCTTATTGTCCGGTGGCTTAGGCGGTGCTACATCGCAGATAGTCCTCTATCCATTTGACTTTGCCCGTACCCGGCTGGCAGTTGATTCTCGCAGTGACGGTTCTAAAAGGTTCCGCGGAATGATGCACTGTCTACAGGAGATACGCAAAAAAGATGGAATGCTCGCTTGGTACAGGTTTGTTACAAAAAAAATTAGAATTTACGTAAAAAAGTGAAAAATAGTTTCCAGATATTCGTTGAGGCATTATTAGATCACATTTCCCCTTTCAGAGGTCTTTCTGCTTCTTTACAATTTGTTGTTGCTTCTCGGGCTCTATTCTTTGGATTTTTCGATACTATCCGAAATGGCTACCGTAGTCCGAAGGATGTTCACTTTTTAGTTACTTGGATAACCGCTCAGGTAGGCGGCGATACAGAATATGAATGTTGATGGGATATTAGAGCTTTTAAAACTATTAGTTAATTTTTAAGCAGTTAGTTAGCTATAATATAATTTGATTGTCATTCTAGGTTTGTCTTACAACTTCGGGTCTTGTATGTTACCCCCTTGACACAGTAAGACGTCGACTAATGATGGAGGCCGGCAAAGTCGAAAAGGTGTACCGTAACACAGTCAATTGCTGGAAAACCATACAGAGGTAGATTAGAACACTTTAAAACTATGATAGCTTAACAAAAGGTGAAGGGCAAGACCCTTATTTCACAAAGCTATTTTTGTTAGAAAGTTTATAAAATACTTTTTCAGAAGTGAGGGCGTGCAAGGTTTCTACCGAGGCTGTATGGCCAATTGTGTTCGTTCCACTGGCGGAGCTCTTGTGATCAGTTTGTACTACGAGTTTAACAAATACATGAGTTAATAAACTTTTAACACTATTCTTACCTGTTGTAGCTAGATCAGAATCACTATTGTTTTGTAAAACTAATAAAAAACTTAAAAACCTTTGTTGGTTTTTGATATATTTAATTAAAAATAGGCTATTTACCTAATTTAAAGGTGATTATTGTTTTCAAACTTTAAAGGGTCACTAATGTGACTTGAGGCTGTCTCTTTGCTGTGAGTGTCGTCGTGTGAATCGGTTTATCTATATTCTGTAAAGAGAAATACTTCGCAAGTCAGCCTAAGACGCTAATTAAAGCATAAAATAACTAAACAGTTCACCATTAATCTGTTTTCTGTATGTATTCTTCAATGGTATAATTGTAATAGAGCTGAGCGATCCATGCAATGCGAGCATTACAAAAAAACTCTGCCAATTACTAAATAAACAATATTAATGAACAATAGCCCAATTTCTAACACTGAGGATTTTTCCAAAAAGAAGTAGTCAATTACGATACATTACGGGGATTTGATTGCATTAAGAATAAGTTTGTTACATCGAAATCTTCTTCATTAAGAGGAAATATTTTAAGACTAAGGCTCTAGACAAGTTCAGTTTTGTAGGGATTTATAGACTATAGAACTGCCGGCATCTGGAATCGGCTTCCTGACGAAATTGTACGTGAGTATACCCATAAGGAATTCAAAAACAAGCTTCGACTTTAATTAGGTGTAAACGATTTTTCCAATAGTCATTTTAAGCATCAGGTAATAATAATAATATTTTTAATTATATATTGATGCATTTTTCAAGTATAAAACTAAAGGTTAGACACCAGAATTTCCCCTTTCCTCCTCCTAAAGTATGAGTATCAATTATAAACGAACATAAAATAATAAAATATTAAACATAGAACGTCATTTGATTGTTATAGTATTTTTTAGTTTCTAATTAAGCATTTCTTTTCTTAATATATTTATTCATCTATTATATGACACACTGATTGGCATAACACGAACAACTATGGAACCCCGCTTTTCATACTTGACAGCTTCAAAACTGTTTACAATCCATCCTGTAACACAATTATGAGTATACTAATTATTGGCACAAACCTTTCACAACCTTTTTGTAAGTGTTGTTTAAAATAATTATAGTCAGTGAGCTGAGAGTACCGTGTGAAGCTAGAAGAATACAGAAGATCTTACCAGAAACTGTAAAAAATAGTTGTCAAATATTTAATTGAAGATATCCTAATTAACTATCTCACAAAACTCTTTATTGTATTAAAATGCCAAATAATACTCCCTTGATTTACTAACTTTGGGTTAGCCATAATAGAGGAATTTGAAGAAGATAAACCATTACAACTACTACAAATGGTGCTGCAATGATGCTACATGGAAGGAAAATCTGACAAAATAATTATAAACTATTATAAAGTTAATGTAGCTACCTGTAACGCTAGATAGATGACTAACTTAATCTGGTTACGTCTTGTTACAAGTGAAATAGTTTTAGAATTAATTATATGTTTAACAGTTAATAACATAAGTGTTACAGTAATACAGATATCAAAACCTCCTATTAAGATAATAGCAATCATAGCAATCCGTATCGAATGCACATCCAAGTCAACTATGAACAACGACTTGATAGAAAGTATATCGGATAAACATGGATATAACTAAACAGAATAAAGTATTTTGCGTTTTTCAGTATGTTTGGTGACAAACCGTGTAATATTTGGTTCTTGCTATTTCGTTTTGTGGGTCTATTAGACCTGCAAACATTAAACAAGCTAACATTAAAGAAAGCCAGCCTCCAAAGTTAATAGCCTAAATGATACTGAATGAACCAATCATTAGGAGAGTCTTGAGTAAAATTAGAAAACATTTTATGATTTCTTTCACAATTTTGCAAATGTTTGACCGAAAATGAAGTATTGTAGTGTTCAGCTTCATTCTGTAACTAAGAATTAAAAAACTAATTAAATTCTTGAAGGACATTGAATGTGAATTGTGCGAATTTATGCTCTTTACTAATAAATCTAACCCAGTATACTCGTTCATTTGCTATTTTACAAAAATGATTTGGTGGTAAAACGGCTTGATATCTTTGTAGAAACAACATGTCTTTAGGTAAAAGAAAACATCCAAAAAGGCCCAGCGTAAACACAAGTTGTAAATAGCTGGACACTCCGAAATATTGCAGAATTCCTTCAGGATAGCCGAGTAAAAGAGGGCTGAATATAACTGGTAACTGAAATATGAAATTATTATTCATTACAAGTATCGCAAATTATTACATATAATCTAAAAGGTTATATGCGCTGGTTGATTAGGGTTTTCCATGTATTTGGTTGTTCTCTTGTTATACTTTGCCAAGTGACACTAACTTTACCATTTGCCATTGCGGCTGCTGAGAAATCATCTGCTCATTTACTCATTACCTACCACGTCTATTTTTCTATAGGAACACAATTCCATAACATCTATTTACCATTTTCCAATGTTCCTTGTTGTGTTATCATTCCACCAATTAAATTTTCTCTTTCTAGACTCCCTGGGAACATCTTTCATATTAGTTTTGTTCTAACAGTAAACTGCTGTAACTCACCGTTAAAGTTGAGACAGCAAAATCGCAAGCTGAAGTAATACAATGATACATAAACAAATGATGTTTATAACTAGTTTTCTGTTGTTTAGAATAAAAAAGTATAAGATAACCACACAGAATGTTAACTGGTGTAGATATTATAGCAATTAAATGTATTATTAATTTATATAGAAATACATCTCTATTTATATTACATAGATAAATAGAGTTATTCATACCAATATAACTGATAGCAACTGTTCTTTACGTAATATAGAAGAAAGTATTTCATATGTTTTGTATTTTATTAAGTTTAGTGAAGTGAAAGAATTAGTCTAACAACTGAAATAAGAGGTACAAAACTAGTGAAAACAACAAAAATACAATTATATAATGAGCATGAAAATAAATACGAAATTGAAGTCAAAACAAGAGAAACTGTTTTAAATAAACAATTTTACGACATTTACTTACACTGATCAGAAATATTTCGTCTAGGGCCCGGGGGCGAAACGATATAGTTCCAACCAACAACTTTGGTTTTCATACATAAAATTTACTTCTAAAATAACAATTTATATTTTTAAAAGGTTCAACTATAAGTCTCTACTATTGAGGTGGGTTCCCGGACTTTCCTGGGTGGCCAACCTAGTATCCTGATAACCTTGCGGCAACGGTGGTTCCGTGTGGTGGAATGCTCGTCTATGGTGGTATAGAGGCGTTGGCGACTTCACCAACCTCCACCATTTTTTCACCAAACCTTATACAAGAACGAACTGTAAGAACATCAAGATGTTTTTACTCAGAGAAAGCACAACAAATATAAATTAGGCAAACAACATAACCGAAGAATATCACGTGATGTCACCGCATCATGTGTTTGTCGAGCCTCCGTTTAAACTTGAGCCGATACGCAGAGTTGATGCGCAGGGGTCCTTCGCGGCGCGATCCGGACGGTGCGCCAGCCCCTTACGTGAATTCAAACCAAATCCTTTTGGCTGGAAATCTCAAAATATATTGCCAGTTATATTGTTAAGATATTTCCATTACATCTAACATACTCTCTTCGATCACCTTGTTCTTATTAAATGAAGAGAGTTGTTTTGTTCTGCCAAACTTTCTTTAGTGCACCGTCTTTTTCAGATATACTGGGATCTTTTTCGGCTAGGCTATTTTAACAAAACTCAATAGAGTCTAATAATACATTTATAATCGCTATATTCATTATCAATGAGGTGTCCTAATAACTGGAGCTACCCGCAAGACTACAGGAAGATGCAGTTCTTTTTTGGGTCTCTTAAACATGCTAACGATCCATCCTAAAGGAAAACATTATAATTTTATAACAAAACTACCTACCTTTAACTATTTTCTTATAGGGGCTGTTCAACAAAATTATGGTAAGTGAACTGAGAGTACCGTGTGAACAGACGAAACCACAAAAGATCTTGCCAGATGCTAAAAACTAGACCGGAACACGGGCGTATATACAGATATTAATTCAGTTTTTAAGTTATTTAGACTACAAGAAATATTTTGAAAAACTTTGATGATCTTGCTTATTCATATATAAATAGTTTCGTTGCATGCTTTTATTAATCGAAGGATTGCCCGCCTGGAAACGGAATAAACTACCACTCCATTCAGATTTTCATTTTAATTTACATTTACAAAATTATATTTTTCCATCGCGGAGATCTGAATAATAAATCTACTTACCTCTTGAAAGCCAAAGTATCCGAATATCGAGGAAATATACGGCCAACACTAGAAAAAATGGTACCGCAATTATTCCGAACGGCAAAAATATCTACAAAAAGAAGCAGAAAGAAAAAGAAGTTTATTCATGTATGAAAAGCTGACCTGCAAAGCTAGGTAGATGACTAGCTTTATTTGATTTCTTCTGGTAACAACTGAGAGTGTTTTAGTTTTTATAATTTGTATAATAGTTAATGTCATAAGAGTACTAGCTACAGTAAAGTCAATACATGATATAAATATAATTGTAATAATACCAAACTGTAGGGACGGTACACTTAGATCAAGTATAAATAACGACTCAATA
Organism: Phasmarhabditis papillosa; assembly: GCA_034691345.1. Taxonomy (NCBI): domain Eukaryota; kingdom Metazoa; phylum Nematoda; class Chromadorea; order Rhabditida; family Rhabditidae; genus Pellioditis; species Pellioditis papillosa. Next base: position 32,392 of record JAQGAV010000309.1, read on the forward strand.
GAAAGGATATCTGCCAAACAGGGATACATCTAAAGATATCATTGTACCAATAAAGAAGCTTGTAAGCACAGTTACATAACATGTCAACTGAACTTTATGCAAAAAACTTATATTGCAATCTCATATATATTTAAATATTTGTATCACTAACCGTAGAGTATTTCTTTTTAGATATTTCGTTGTGTGGATCTATTAAACAACCGCATATTATACATATTAAGGTTAGGATAAGACAGCCTGTACAAGTGATTATCTAAATAAAATAATTGCATGAGAATTATGTGACTCTTGCGAAAGAATGAGTAACACTATTTCTATATTGTATATAATTTACTTTAATCTTACCCAGTACGTTCGTTCATTTTTAATTTTACAAAAATGATTTGGTGGTAAAACAGCCTGATATCGAAGCAAAAACAACATATCCTTAGGTTGTAGGAATAATGCAAAAAGAGTTAATACAAAAAGAATTTGTTCATATAAAGGTATATTAAAATAAGCTAAGATGCCTGTTGGATAAGCCATTAGAAAAGGACTCAATATTACAGGTAACTGAAAACATAATAGATTATTTATATAGAAGAAGAATAAGGCCGCATTCTTTTTGTTTTACTCAAAAAGTTGTATATTTTAAGCAATTATAGCTCTAATCATGAGAACTGGTGGTACTCTTGCCAAAAGATTGTCTGTCTGTAAACATGCTTCAATGAAGTCAGTAACATTGCTAGCAGGGCTCGGAATTTCACGGGCCGGGCCGGGGCCAAAAATTTAGGAAGTCGGCCCGGACGGGGCCAAAATTTTGAGCAGTCGGCCCACACAGGGCAGAAAATTCAAAAAGTCGGCCCGCGCTTGGATAATTTTTATGAAAAAATTGACTGATTTAGGTGAATATTTTGATAAATAGTATCAAAAAACATCAATAGGTAAAAGTTGTTGCATTATTTATGGTTGATGCCAGTAAATAGCACTGAAAACTAACTTTTTGAAGAATATCCCTAAAAAATATAGAATAGACGAGGGCCGGCCGGGCCGGCCTTTTCGTCACTTATTTTAGAACCTTTTCAAAAACAATACAACAATATTTTAAGCTAGTTAAACTTCAAGTGCACTCACCGTTAATGTTGAAACAGCAAAATCGCAGGCTGAAGTAAGACAATGATACATAAACAAATGATGTTTATAACTAGTTTTCTGTTGTTTAGAATAAAAAAGTATAAGATAACCACACATAATGTTAACTGGTGTAGATATTATAGCAATTAAATGTATTATTAATTTATATATAAATACATCTCTATTTATATTACATAGATAAATAGAGTTATTCATACCAATATAGATCAATATGTAGCACTTCCTTGTGAATGACAATAAGAGGATTGATTAAGACAAATTATGTTCTGCAGCCAAATACCATAACAAATTATACAAATGCTTCAATTTATTATAAATTATATGTTTTCTTCACATACACACTCTGGTGAATAATCTCAACTGAGTTATCGATTTTGAATGGGACCAATAGAACGTTGTAGGAGGGTCCCGTACTTTAGATAAAGAAGTTCGTTATTGAACACAGACTCTTTAGGTAAAAGATTTATCAAATCCTTTATCAAAAGGTTTATATCCACAAAATTGTAGACGGAACTCATAGTTAACTGTGAATACTCAGAAAAATACTGAATAAACTAAGCTTCATCTTTGCAACGTGAAATGATTTACAGTTGTTGTTTTCGAGTTTTCCAAAAATGCAGGTAACCATATGTAATTTTCGGATAGCGTTTAGAATCACTACAGGGAAACCTACAAAATTGGGGCAGCAGCCCCGTTAAGGTCCAAAACCAAAACGTTATCCTGATTTTGTAGTATTTGTATTTTTGTACCTGATGAGTCGCTATCAGTTTTTTCAAGATTTGTACCCAAAGCGGACCCTTGTATGAAAATTAAGAGGATTTCGTTAACTTCAAGTAACTTGGTTAGCTTTTGTTGACCTCCGGCCGGAATAATATACATATCATTGTGTTTAAATAACATATCATAATGCATATGAAATCGAATGTAGATCTTGCGATTATTGGAATAAATATTTGATTTGATTTGAATATATTTATTGTGTTCCCATCTACTTTGTCAATAACTTCTTAACTATTAGTCTCCAGTATCGTGTACACGCAGATGTTGCAGAATTGTCTATAACAACCTAATTACAATAACTTATTTAATATAAATATCACCGTTTTATTTTATTACCTGCAGTATTTCGGCTTCTACAAGAAGTTCAATCATCTCTTCTTTTAGCCTTAAAGTTCGCTCTTTTTCTTTGTAAATTGCCTTTAGCAAGTTGAGAAATATGAAGAAATCAATGGCCATTACCTAAAGAAGTTTATTTGAAGAATCATAAAAGCAATATACAGTCTTAGCAAAATAAGAGATCTTAAGGTAGGATAGCGAGCCGCATCGTTAAATCTAATACTACCAGAATAACTTCAGGTCTCAAGACGGTTTTGGTTCACAATTAGTTTCTTTTTTTCTCAATATCGGGAAAATGACCCGGTTGATGTTAAGAAAAAATGGAATCTTACACTTTAAACACAGCTATAGTCTGCGCCGAGAGTAATAATGGAGTGTCGCTTGCGTATTTTTACGATTTTTAACACCGCACCTGCTGACAAATTGCACGCGCTTATTTGCAAAGGACAATATTGAAGGGAGAGTAGCCGCAGATGCTGGCGCGGTGCTCGCGAAAGGGGCTCAGACGAGCGTTGAATTCTTTACACTCCATTAATACTCTTGGCGTTGACTATATATGCTCTAATTAGAACATTAAGATAATTTCTTCTTTTTTATTTATTTGTAAAACAAAGTGCTGCAAAAATGGTGGGTTGTTGGTTGAAGTGAACAATATGACCAACAATGAACTATTTGTAAGTAGGGGGAATTCCAGTGATATGAGCCATTATTTAATTTCTATGCTGACTGCGTGTTAATAGAAACCAACTAAGCTGTCACAGTCCTTTTGGAATGCGGTTATGCGTTTATTTTAATATTGTTATTTATTTTTACTGAACATATTATGTAGTTTAAACCTAATAGTTTCTCATTTTTCCACAGCTAAATAGTGCTGGTCAGGTTTTAACCCCAAACACACTATATGCCGAGTTTTATTGGAAGGAAAGATTTAAAGAAAGAATTAAAAGATTGTTTATTCATTTTACGAAACACGAGATCACAGATATTTGGATGATGAAGTGAGACGAAGAGACCATAGGGAGCCAGGACTCCATTGCACAGCACCTGGGGAGCGGAGGCGGCGGATCAGAAATTTGCAAGAAAGAAGAAAGAGTGGCTTAATCACTTCCTACATTTACATTCTACACGCTAATCCTGCATTTTATTTTTTCTTCTGACCAAAAAACCACAAAAATGATACTACTTTAAGGAATGTCCGTATCCTTACTACACTTGTGCTATCACCTTTGACGTGGTTAAGATAAGACCCCACGCTAGAAAAGTAACCGTACTAATTATTTTGGAAAAGAAACAACGAGACAGACCTCCGCGGATAGCCAAAAAACGGTAAATAAAGTACACAAACCATTTTTAGAAAAAGGGCCGAGCCCCGTTATTTCCTAAGAATTGAAGCTACCTTCTGAACTACTGATCTGCTACGAGTACTGTTTCGACCACCTTCCGGCGGAAGCTTTGCTGTTTCCAAGAATGAATTGACTGATATCGTAAATGATAATCTAGTCAAACAATGCAGTTTTAATATGCTTTATAGCTCTGCTGACTACAGTACCTTAACTATTTCACAATGAAAGACAACTTTTTGTGAAATGCTTCAATGACTTTGGCTAAAATAAATACAAACGTAATACAAACGAGTTTCTTTATTATATTTACATATAACAATCGAAATATCTGTTATACTACAACTCTTCCTTTCCGTGTCTCTCATATGTGGTGGCCGATATTAAATCAAAACCAAATTCTGCTCGCATATATTGCCAGAATGCAATTCTATCTGTAAATTGATTTGAAAGAAATATTTTATGTTTTATTTACCTTCATAGTACCATTCCTTCATTTCCGGCTTTTTCGATATTGATAGATATCTATTTGAATCCCCAACTTGTTCCCAGTTTAAAGAATCTGTTTGTGGTTTCCTAAACACGAAAAGATTATAAAAATATGCAAACTTATATGTAAATAATAATCTCATTTACTCTACTAATGGATCAAAATGACCGTCTTTTAAACGATTGTCCTTTAAATCATTTGTTGGACATTTCGGTTTTCAAATTGGTTGCATACCCTGTTTTAATGAACTGTACAATTGCATTTCTTAGTGTGTCTCGGACTATAACTTCGTCTCCTTGCCAATCCCATTGTCCAAGTTTAAATGAATCGAATAAGTAGGGAAACTCGTTAATATGCACGGAACCTGAAACCATTTGCAAGTATATTAGGAAGAGTCACCAACCAAACCAAAGTGTTTGAACTATTTGTTAGAATTGTTTCTTGAAACCCGTTTACTACGTATACTTAGTTTTCTACGCCCCTATTACTAATCGCGAATGGTGACGAGACGTCACGCTTTTTGTCTCGGACAGTTATGAAACTTTGTCA
>JAQGAV010000310.1:0-36999 GCA_034691345.1 Phasmarhabditis papillosa
GCATTAAGGCCGGCCCGGGCCTTTGTAGGCAAAACGACTAATTTTGGGGCAAACTTACGTTGTTATAACAAGTTTATCGTCGACCCTGCAGAAGAAGCATTTTGGAAACTATAGAGTTGGAGAAAGCTAGATTTGTTCAAAACTTCGAGTCAACGGGAATTCCGGAACTGACAAACGGGCTCTCTAGCAGGCTGAAATCCATAACCGATAACACCAGCGGCCGCATCCAAGGACAGTTTTGGGAACACCCTACTGATCCTGACAAGGAAGGCTAAGACGTCCAAAATGAACCGGTAAGAAACGTTCTTGCTTCGCAGGGGAATAGTTCGTCTTGTTATAACCGGGGTTGCGCATTAAGGCCGGCCCGGGCCTTTGTAGGCAAAACGACTAATTTTGGGGCAAACTTACGTTGTTATAACAAGTTTATGAGCAAGCTCTGTTGTTAATATCTGCCCGGCTCACTACTTTTCCGAATCGGACCTTTAGATTCCGTATTCAATGAGCTTTTTTTCAGCTTCTCCCATTTCAAAAACAGTCTTTAGAGTTGCATTCCCCCTTTCTTGAATGTATTCTAGAATGCAGTTCACCTTTGCTCTGACGACTTCTATCCATAATAAATATGAGTACAGTAATGAGAGAATAAAATACATTAAATAAATGCCTAAAGTAATGTATTATTTGTGATAAAATATATAACAAAAGGTAAATGTTTCATAAAAATGTAAATATTATGTTAATCAGTTCCATAGTACAGAAGGAAACTGAACACTGATCCAGGAAGTTCCAAATTGACTATATTATTATTCTTATTTAGGTGAACGAGGGTTACGGTACTTCTCTAAAGGTGTCATTCAAGCGCTCTAACGCAACTCTGGAGTTCAAGATATGCTAACTTAGAATATATAATATTCTTTTCGGAACCAGTGGCCGTAGTATAGAAACGCCCGGGTGGATGCCCGGGTAGTTGAGAATTATTGCCCAAGGCCGGCTAAAAACAGCCCGGGCACCCACCCGGGCGTTTCTATACTACGGCTCAGGCTCATGGATTCAGTTTAACTTATCCTACTAAAACAAGGTATTGAAAACTTAGAATCCTGGGAAATCATTCGTTTTCGAACGTTGGAACAAGCCTGGTTTTCAGTTTGAGACCTTAAAAAGGGCAGTTCTACCGTATATTGTAGACTATATAATAAATATGTAACTGTTAATGCGCCCAACGGAATTACAAAATTACACGACTAAACAGCGGAATGAAATGAAAAGTCAGCTGGGTGCAGATGTACAAATACGAGAAGCAAAACGAAATGGAAATACGGATGAATAATTAAATAAACACGGTGGTCTAAGGGAGATTTTAGAATGACAAGAAAGGGATTTGGCATGGAGAGATGAGCGGGATTACTATTGGACAGGGTGTTTTATGAAGTTTATGATGCTTGAAGGGTTACTGTACTCTAAAAGTAGAAGCCGCGGGTGTTAACCCGGGCCGGGCCCAGTCAATTACTGCTTTTCGAAGTGGGAATTTCACGGGCCAGCCCGGGCCAAGGATGGCAAAGTCGGCTTGGGCCGGGCGCTTTATAGAAACGTTAGATACAGCGGCATTGTTATAGCTATAAAAGTGAAAAAGTTGAGATTATTATTGAAACAAAAAATCAATAAACTATAACGGTGAGATACAAATCGGTTAGCAACAGCTTAAGAAGTCACGGGCAACTCAGAGATGTGGGCCCGTGACAACGGCACGCCCGCTTTTTAACACCGCTTCTGCTACAATCTCGTATTTACAGAGCATAAAGGAAATCGTTTTCGATGATTTCTAGCCAATTTAAAGGTCTGTAAACGCATGTTAGCTGGTTGCGTCATCGTGTACTTTGCAATCATGAAAAACGCCTTAGGGGATTGACATTGGGTCTGTTTTTGGGATTGGGGCGCTTTGCAAGGTCGTGGTGAGGAAAACTCTAAAATGCGGTAGAGTCGAAGGACGAATCGATTTCAGCGGTATATCACTGATCGGGCCAGAGGTAAGAATTTTACGGGCCGGAGAATTGGACAGTTTGGAAAGGGTCTAGATGAAAAATTCTGACCAGGACAGTCAAAAATTGCCTTTATAAGTAAGAATTTCAGGGGCCAGTCCGGGCCTACCATTTTAGACCACGATCCGACGGCCCATTCCAAGCCCCGGATCGGTCTACAAGTATTAGAACACAGTAAGGAAAATGGAGCACCGGTACCCAGGGAAACACCAAACCGAAATGATTAGCGCTCCAGCGCAACTTTCGCAATCCTATAATTCCAGCAATTCGTCCGCCGCCTAAAAAAAGATTGTCTATTCATATTTTACGAAACACGAGATCACAGATATTTGGAGGATGAAGTGAGACGAAGGGACCATAGGGAGCCAGTACTCCATTGCACAGCACCTGGGGAGCGGAGGCGGCAGATCAGAAATTAGCAAGAATTCCTTCTTCGGGGCGGATTCAAACCATTGACCTCTAGCTTATGAGGCAAAGCTTCTATCCACTGGGCCAAAGGATAATGAATTTAAACAGACTTTTCAAACTTTTGAAATGTTTGTTCAATATTATCAACTTTTTAACTTTAGTTTTAGTTTACAGTTTTCACTTTTAAAGTTTGAATTTAATTTTTTAAACTTTTTCTTTATTTTTTCTGAGAATAAATCAAGTATTGCAGGTTGATACTAACACAACTCAAATGTTCGTTTCCATCACTTCTGCCTATGGAAGTCTTGGAGTTCATGATCCAGCCGGAAGTAAACAATAACAATGTTATATTTTATAAAAACAAACTGTTTTAGATCCTGTTGCTGCCGATGTTCTTTATAACAATGGAAATCAGAAATTGTATTCGGTTGATACCACCAGAATGCCAGGCTTCTATACTGTTTCGGTAGGTTTTTTGGGCATGACAAATTTATGGAAGTTCGAGTCGCAGAATTACAAAGATTATTATTATTTATAATTTTATAATATATACGGATTTTGAGACTAATGTATTGCAGCTACATTGATGAATGCTAAAAGGGTGGGCATACGGCAATGTTTTAAAAAAAGAACGGTAAAAAGGTACTTCGGTAATCGTTTCAACGGTATACCGTCTACCTACTATAGTTACGATATAGGCCACCTTTTCGAAAACTTTCAATACTATAACTTATAGTTATATAATACTAATACTAAAACTTTTTTGATTTCTGTTTTCGGTATTTTAACCAGCACTAATAGGGTAACGAAATAATATAAAAAAATAAGCTAAAAGTTCCAGTTTTAATTTTGCCTGCCGGTCCCTAACTATAAGATCCTATGTTCAAACACTCTAGTTGTGGAAAAATGGCGCATCCATTTCAAAATTTTGGTTTGATGTATAGTTCATCTCAAGACCTAGGTTTCCAGCGCGGTATCACGAGGGGGCCGCTGTGTTATAAAAAATGAATGTATTTTTGGAGAAAACGCACCACGTCGACTGATTTTACATTCATTTTTTATAACACAGTGCCCCGCTGGCGATACCGCGCTGGAAACCTAGGTGTTGAGATAGACTATATAACAAGCCTGATCAACCGTTAGGTATCGGTGAATATGTTTAGATTGCACCGAGTCCTAGATCCACCTAAGTGAATTGACGGATAGTTCTTATATATATTATATTAAAGGCCGGTAGCATAGGTGCTTGTTATATTTCTGTGTATTCTGTTGGCGGTGCTGTTGTCTATGGATACTTTGCACAACCATCATCTGTAGATCCACTAGGAACCCACATGGATGGATTAACTACGACACCAGTTGCCGGAGGTAAGGGGGATAGAAAAGAAGTACTATGTTATAATTAACCACTAAGATCTACCGCCTATATCTAGAGGCTAGAAACATTTGGTTCTGCCCACTTTTGTAGTATGTAGAGTCTGTATCGAGAACTAGGCTTCCAGCACAGTATACGCAGTAGAGAACTAGATTTCAGTTATTAGCTCACTTATAGTCAGATTCAAAAGTAATAAGGCCGTGTTAATAAGCAGGAGTGTTGCAATATTTTGTAAGGCAGAGCGAAAGCAAGTTTGCAATTCGCGCGCGTAGAATGCAAGCAGGCGCAGTGTTAAAAATAACGAAATACGCAGCATACACGGCTTCATTACTTTTGAATCTGACTGTAGCAGAGTATAATGTGGAACTGCAGTGTTTTAAGTAAAAATGAATGACAAATCGTTGGACTTGAAGCCTTTTCCTCAAAAATAAATTCATTTTTATATAGCCGTTCCTCTCCAGAAGATGTTTGCATGGAAAAAGGAAAACGTTTTACTGGAAAGTGTTTTCTTCACCCTAGAAAGTTGATAAAGAGACTATAAATTGAGATTCTACCAGAATCATTCAGAATGAATAATATTTTGTGAATTTTATTAATATAATATGTTACAGCCCTAAATGTGGCTACATTCCACTTGGAATCTGTGCCCGGTCATCGTGGTCAACTTCTTTATGCAGTCATCTATGATGCAACATCTAAACAGGTGAGCAGTTTCGAAATTAAAGCCAAGTAATTTTAAGCCAAAAGAAAATGTTTCATACTTGTTAATGAAGTGTGAAACTGTTGTAATCAGTAGTCTTCGTGGATCTTGTTCGATGCTTTACAAATTTTATAAAACATTCTAATTATTTTAAGAGTTTTTTTATTTTGCAACTATAAATAGGAATACGTCGTAAACTAACAAGAACATAGTAGAACGGATTGCTCATTCGTATTTTTAATGTGTAATACATTGAGGGCGTAGTAGCTCAGCGGTTAGCGCGCCGGCTTATGAATACGTGAGGAGGAAAGGTTGTGGGTTCGATCCCTCCCCCGTTCCAAGCCGGTTTGAGGAACTTTGGGATGTATGCTTGAATGTTCTCTTATGATTCCCGCAAATCGACTTCTAGCTGCCCCAAAGATGGAAAAACTAACAAGAACATCCGTCATGTTATATCCATTGATATAGGGAGTAACAGTTTTTTAAACAATGTAATGTTCTGCAGTTGCAGCTGATCTCATTAAAAATACTAACACAAACAAATGTTACCATTCTTACAATTTAGATGATTCTCCGATCCGAACTCTACCTCCGTGCCGGCTGTTCTTGGGAATATTTCTCCGATCCATTCACCTGTAATACTGATCTTTTGACTATTTATGTACATGGAATGGACGAGACCAATCAGGAATTTAGACGTCAAATTATGGCTTATTGTCTTAATGGAACACTCTCTAGTTAGTTTTGAGCCTTTAAACCAATGCAAATTGAGGCCTAAAACTAACAAGGATGTTTGAGAGATGTGCTACTTTTTTGTAAATGAAGGTTTTCGTAACCAGGCTAATGCAATTTTGGTGAAAGTTCACGATTATTTGGAACGATTAATGAACTATTTTTGACCTACTAAATTAGCAAAGTCTAAACATTTAGTCCCATGTCGAAGTTTAATTGCCGTGGGATTTTAGTCAAAAACAAAACTTTTTTTTAAACAAAACTTTAAAAATAATAAAGAAACTAGCTGTCTCCTAATCTAGTTCAACTACTCAAATTGTTTCTGCAGAGCAATGTAATTTTTGTCTGACCTCCCAACGGGCCGGGCCGGGCCCAAAATATTCTCTGAAATTGACCTCCGACCCGTACACACCATTGACTGAAAAATAAAAACATAAAAGATTAATTTTTAAAGATTTTATTTTTATAGGCTAAAACAGGGGTTTCACGTAGTTTCGGCAGCATATTTTATGATTCCACAGATTTTAAGACTTCTGTCTTAGCGTCAGGAAGAGGAGCCAAGGGCTGCATGAAAATTCTGTTGCTCCTTAAAATTTTCATATTTTCAGCCAGACAACCTGCAACTGTCGGAACAACAACGCTACCACCAGTAACGGTTAGTAATTATCAAATTCAGGAACAGAATTAAATGAAGCCTAACCGAGTCTAACTAAATGTTTCATATAAACATATTAATATTTCTCAATTATCTGAATAATAACATTCTCAGACGAAGTAGAGTATGATAAGACGGAATCATTTCTAAATATATCATTCAATAGAGAAGGCCATCAACAAACCTATTAAAAACAATTGAGTTTTTAGTTTTTTTTTTGCGTTATAAATCTCGCTCTTACATCATAATAGTAAAGAATTTCTGTTCTAAATACTTTCGCATTTTGGTGCAGCTAGACTTAACCTTATCAAACTAGACTATCAATTTTGTTTCCAGGTCCCTCTCACCACTGCTACAACAGCTGCTAACATAGCTACCGGAACTCCAGTGATAACTGTGGCTCCACCAATCACCACAACACAGACCACCAAGACAGTTAACACTGCTACGCCGCCTGTAACAACTACGGGAACTACGAAGACAGCGGCACCACCTAAGACAACCGCCACGGTTAGTTAGAACATCTTATAAATGTGGGAATTTTGGTTCGGGGGAACGATCCCTCAGGAAGCTTGTGTTGGGTTTTTTATTTAAATACACGTAAAACGTTTCTGAGCTGACCCAAAAGGAGCTTAAATCAAAATGTAAGTAAAATATTTTGATACAAAGCAAAATTTCGGCACCACGCTTTCGCGTTCTGTACTCGTGCTGAAATTCAAGAACATGCGAGCTTTTATCCTTTTTCTCTACGAAAGGTTCCGTCCTTTCTGAGCTAGCCTTAGGACACCTACGTTACGTTTCAGTGCCATGGGATGTTTTTTTGATTTCTTGTATTTAAAATAGAGCATTAATTTTGACCCGAAACGAAGACTGTTGAAAATGAATAAACTTTATATCACTCAAATAGAAGAATATAATCTTTTTGATTTCAAATATTGGTAGCCTCCTATTTTTTGAAACTCTAAACACTTTATTGATTTCACTTTGAAAGCTCCTAATTACAGTAACCATATATAATTTTAGCCCTCTGGTCCCGTAACGACTTCTTCTACCTACGGTAACACACAATTAGACGTTGTATTCCTGATTGATGGAAGTAAACCAGCAACTAATTTGTACAATGATGTGAGTTTATGGTCTTCTCCTAGGGGCCGTAATAACTGCGTATAATTTCCGATTTTCTCCACCGCACCTGACGACAAAGTGCGCGCGCAATCCTGGCAACTGCTTTGTTAGCTGTATAACTTTTGCAGGGTGCTCGAGTTCTTGGTAACGTTGTTACCAGAGCTGTATATCCTATCGGACCGGACCGGCCCAACTCCAAAATTTCAGGCCAGGCCGGGCCGGTAACCAGCTCTGATTGTTACTGTTTACTTGTTTTACTCTCCAAACCAACTAGATAGTCAAAAACAAAAGCTAAATTTACATCGCAGTGTCTTGTGAAGTAGCGCTGTTAATTAAAAATGAACAGAAAAATGATGGGTTTCGATCATTTTCTTCTAAGGTATAGTCTGTTTCAAAACCTAGACTATATTGCGCCGGCTTCATACGATTCGCGGTGTTGCAAAATGTGCCGTCAAATATGCTGGAAAATGCCTCCCTTCTCTTCTTTTTAAGGCAAAATTTACAACACCGCGCATCGTATGAGGTCGGTGCAATGTAGTCTAGGTTTTGAAACAGACTGTATATACATTTTAATCAAACCCCACCTTTCACCAGTATACTACGCTGAAAACAAAGATCTTGATACAGAGTATATAAATTAGCGGGTTTCCGCATTTTCGAATGAGTACAGCTATTTTTCTCGTTTAGATGACACAATTCGTCACTTCACTGATGTCTTCGTTCACAGTTGGTCAGGATTATGCCCGTGTTGGGCTAATTCCAGTCTTTGGAAGTCCCGGAGGCGACGGCATTTCACAAGCTGGCTTCAGTACCATTTCCAGTCAGAACCAACTAGTTCAGTATTTATCACAAATGCAAGGCGGATGGGGCGATTTTGTATCTTCAGGAGAGTTTGCTAATACGTAAGTATTTTGTATTAAAAGCAATCTAGCTAAGTGCTGTAGCCAGGGCTAGGAAGTTCACGGTTCGGGGCCGAACATTTGAGATAGGGCCGGCCCGGCCGGCCTTTTCCCAGAACTGGCTGTAGCTTTTACTTTAAAAAATAGCGAAAAAGTACATTTTTTAAACTGAAAGACGTTATTTTAAACAATGTTATAGTCAGATTCAAAAGTAATAACACCGTGTAGGCTGCGTATTTCGTCATTTTTGATACTGCGCCTGCTGGCCTTCTACGCGCGCGATATCAGCAGATTGCAAACTTGCTTTCGCTCTGCCTTGCTCAGACAAAATATTGCAACACTCCTGCTTATTAACAGGGCCGTATTACTTTTGAATCCGACTATGCATATTGGTATCTATGGGGGGATGTCTAGATGAAATATGGTATCTTTTCCTTGGTTCATAGCATATAGTATAGCTCTATTCAAGAATAATAAATGTTACAAAAGAATCTCCTTGAAAATGGCCCTTAAAGTCTGAAAGAGGGTAATATACGTAACAGTTCCTTAAAATAGGCAAGTAACACTCCATTATTCATCTTGAATCAGACTATATATCTAGCCTAGAACTATAGGTCACTTTGAGGTTTATCGCAGCTATTATTCTGTTGGATAACAGTACTAGTATGCATAAAAGCATTCCCACATAGAGTACGTCTTTTCTGTACTAAAAACTATAACCAGAAATAATTAAACTAAGAGAATAGTTTTATTTTTAACAAACTTACTTCTTCTAGATGGTTAAAACAGATACGGTACGTGTTAAACACGGTGGTCGTTTGACTCGCGATGCTCTCGACCAAGAACTGGCCATGGCGACTATTTCTGAAGAAAAACTAATTAAATTGGAATGTAACAAGATAGCCAGAGATCTAAAAGTGGTAGGTAGAGGAATACAGACCGGTAGGATTATAGGATAGTTTGGAATTGCATAAGCAGAGGTTGAGGAGACCGGAAATACGTGTTTTGACGTCATTGGTTTCAAACGCCATCGTTTAGATATAATATCCGAGAGCAGGAACGGAGTGTCATTTGGTATTTATCAAAATTATAACACCGCGCCTTCAGGCTAATTGCAAGCGCGTACTCGCAAAGTTAAATTTGCACGTGGAAGGTTATAAGTTAATGTAACATATATATTGTAAAACTTTGAATTTAAGGAATTCTATTCTATAATATTTTATATTCAGTCTGCTAAACCAGAAGCTGCCGTTAGAAATTTGAAGCTCATAGAGTATTCAAGAGCAGAAGGTCGTCTATCTGAAAATGGTGTAGATTGTGGAAAGGTGAGCGAAAAATCCAGCTTCTATAGTCTTCTAAAACATTTAACTGAACTGAAGCTATTATTGGGATTTAGATTAAATTTAGATAATAGTTGGGTATAGAAAACTTACAGTTGCGAATCTCAAAACCTAGGAGGTTTCCAGCGCGGTATCATAAGCGGGGTGCAGTGTTATATAAAATGAATGTAAAATCGTCCGACGTGGTGCGTTTTCTCCAAAAGTACATTCATTTTTTATAACACAGCACCCCGCTTGTGATACCGCGCTGGAACCTAGGTCTTGAAATACACTATATATTTTCTACAGACTGTTGAAAGTTTAAAAGCATCATAAATTATTGTTTTTTCAGAATGTCGGAAAAAGATGGTACAGATGTACAATTATGTGAAGGAAGATTCAGTTTAGAGAAAAGCGAGTATAGATATTCTTGTAAAATAAGATACAATAAATGATTAAAATTGATAATTATTGTTACTTTTCGTTGAGATTGATTGAGATGATTGAGGAATTATGTTTGGGAATTACAATTTACTACTAATCATCAGTAAATATTTGATGTTTTCCACTCTAAGGAAGGCTGTGGTTCAGAGTTATCGAATAATCTAAGCCTACGTGCTCGAAAGGTCTCCTTATCTCCACTCGCTCGATATGCAGTTGTGGGAGAGCGGGGATAATTATATATCCTGACGTGGTGTCGTCTAAAATCCATGCACTTCCGAACTATATGTCGAACTAAGCTAGTGGATGAACTCACAACATACTTTGACCATAGGTTGACAATTGTATCTCGGAACATACAATGTCGGGACTCTATCTGACAGTGCATTGCCAAAAGAGCAACCAATGTGTGGCCATGCTTTAACAAGAACAAACAAGATGCTTTAACAGGATGGGCGATACTGTAGGTTCGTTGCGGGACCCAGCCGGGCGTAGAAGTTGCTGGAAAATGTCTGAAATACGTGCGAAAAAGATGAAGATTGCAGCACAATGCCCTCAAGATTCGCGGGACACAATCAGCGAAGAGTCATTCTAAATTTAGAAAATCAAACTATTGTTAGAATAGCTTTTACCAATTCTATTTATGAAATTAGTGATTTTGTGATAGGAAACTTGTTTCAAAGGATGTTAGTCAGTTCTTAAAAATATGATAAAGAAAAAGACAATTTGATATAATTATTAGAACTGAATTTTGAGAAAATCATGAAACTAGCCTCTCTATATTCCTTCACGTCCTTATCAACTTAAAGGCTCATATTAATCATTTCGATTGCTCTCACGAAGAGCTAGCAAAACAGACACAAATGACGGAGAGATAAGCTCTTTCGAATTCCCCACACCGTGAAACAGTAAATGTCGTCGTTACGAAAACGTGAAGAAGAATGTTTGCGCCATGCGAGCTCATTTTAGAGTAAAACGTACATATCCCCCTTATCGACACTTTTTTTGCTCATGAAGTTCCGAAGTAAATAATCGAAACCGGATGAAAAGAATCCATCGAATGTTGTGAACTTCGAAGTTTAACGTCAAACGAGAAAAGGTTCATAGCTTCTAGTAGCTCGAACAAAATTACTGAAGCGCAAATCTATATTATCGCATTGAAAGCAACGAGTTTCTAAATACAGGCAACACCTATGAATGTATAATTCGCATCAATGAAGTTTGAACTTCTTTGATTTATCTGCTTTATTATTCTTATTTATTTATCTGATCGTAAAATATCTACATTGCTTTTTTAGAAATTATTATTAGTTTAACTCCTCTCTCTTCTGGATCCAGTGGACCTTAATTACAGTACCCCGTCACCTTCAGGATTCAAGACCTTAATTACAGTAGCTCTTCCCTTTCAGGATCCAGTGACCTTACTCACAATACCCCTTGTCCTTCAAGAATCATTGGATTAGAGTAACCGTTTCCACTCAGTATCCACGTATTCACCCTCGGTGTTAAATAATCATCAAATATTTATCCATGATAATCAAAGTTCTTTGCAATTCAAAGTTTCTTGTTTTTGCAGCTAAAATCGAATAGTTGGGCGCCAGTATATTTGTTGTCGTTTAAGACTCTTGATTTCTGAATAAATAAAAAACTGTAGCCTATTTTTAAATTACAATATTGGAATGTGAATTTAGTTGATCCCTTTCGATTGTAGACCAGAACTGGCATCGGATTCAATGGAGTCTCGAATATTTTATTCAGCAAGTTAGAGCAACAGATTCTAAATAGAAAATGTTATGAAACTATATGTTGCTGAGAAAAGAAAAGGTTTGGTAACGATCCTGTGTATCAAAGTAGCGACGCACGAGTTCGAGCCAAATTGGTGAGGAGCTGCAATTTGCTGGAACCGTCTACGAAGATTATAGTAAGTAACATTTAATGGCAGTTGGGCTACTATATTTTGTCGGAAAGATGTTTAGATTCACCCATATTATAGTTATTGTAGTTTGCTTCCAAATTCCTTTATACAAACAACTTTTTTCTTTTTCTTTTGTTTTCATCTTAAGTTAGAAACTAAAGATTCGGACTAGGACACAGCTTCTGGATAAGACTATCATGCCGAAGGGAGCACTTCTACCACATGATGCACCGTGCCCTAGGATTTCTTGAAAGTTCTCTCTACCACTGAAGTTTTTCCTGTGCTTGGATCCTTGAACTTCACAAAGGCTGCTCGAACTGCTCCATCAGGACTGAAAACAAGTTGAATGATCTGACCTAAGGACCAAAATCTCCTTGGCTTCTGACCATCCATCATCAAACAGGAGTCACCAACCCTAGCTTCGAACTTGCTAGACCTGCCATTGGCTCCCGACACGACCTTTCTGTTATTTCATTTTATATAACGCTGCACCCCGCTCGTTATACCGCGCTGAAACCTAGGTTTTGAAATAGACTATATTTCTTTGTATTACCTTTCTAGCCATTATAGGTTATGTCCAATTTATAAAATAAACATACTAAACTATACAATATTTTACTCAAATCCAACTCGCGTTGCTTTTGATCTTATAGGAAGAGTTTATAAAATCCGCACAAAATATATGCATTCAAAATGCAAACCGATTCATCTTCCGACTTTTTGTCTGAAAATCTATCTTCGCCATTCCATTGAGTTTGTACGAATTCTTTATAAGTTTGTTTCATCTCCGTAAGACTATGTTTTTTCCTTCCGTTTTCGCTTTGTATATCGACTGTCCTTTGACGCCTCATCGCCCTTTTAGCTGAAATAAAATAAATTTGCATAACAAGAAGCGCAAAGTGGCGCGGTTTGAAAATGGCGCGCGCTTGTAAACGGCAGATTGCGTAGTTTTGTAGCCTACAGGGATGGCTATTTAACGGGCCGGCCCATTCTACCCCTTGAGGGATGCTCATTGTTAGGGATTACTTACTAGTAGATTATTTATTCTTTGTTAGTAAATGTTTTTCATTTATGTTAAATCATTAAATCATTAGGTTAAATCATTTATGCACCTTGTTAACTAAAGGCAAGGCACACTCAAAAATTGTATAGAATTTCGATAGTACCGTGCCATTAAGTAGCATTTTATAACGTTATCAATTAAAATATTAATGTACAACGGATTGTTAGGAAAACCATGTACTCCGAGCGTTCCCGATCTCATCTGTCCAGCACAGCTTATCAGCTAGGGTGTTTTTTAACAGTAGGCCACATCTAACGGCACACGAATTTCCTGACAGTTTGTACAAACAGTATATCCTCGCAAACAGAAGCATTAGCACAATCATTAGCACCTTTTTGAAAGCATCGAACCGAATACCTACTAGACAAACCATTTTCAGAACCCAGTGTGGCATTTTCGGTTCCGTTTTTGTCCGTATTGTCTTTATTTGATTGCGAATTGCAATATGTCGATACTTATTTGTGTTCTTTAGTAATTGAATTTAGAGGAATAGGAATAGAAAAAGGAGCGAATCATTTATTAGTAAAATCCGCCCCCTATAAAGGGTTGGGTAACAAGAATACAAGAGAACACAGAATACCACTGGGCTTTTCTGAGAAGAGAGCCAGGGTGGATTCGGAGGGAGTATTCCATTCCACAACTTATTTGTCTGCAATGGCCTGGGTTTGTCCACTGGGTTCCGTAAATCGTTTGCCAAGAACCCCAAGAATCATCTTTAGCATTTTAAAACAGTTCAATGCGTTGAAGAAATGCAAATATTGTAAAGACGATAAAATTTCAACCCGAAACCTAAAGACTAAAAGTTTGTTTGAAAGCTGACCTTGTCCTCTTTCCTGCAAACTTCTCTTATTACCTCATTCATGAAACATCCTTCCTCTATTTTGGATCCCTTTAAATTTCCCTCTATTGCGCCGGCTATCCTATTCATCGGCGGGGTGTTAAATTCACAAATTGCGTAAACTTCTCGTGCGGCGCCTCGTTACTAGTGCCATTTCTGTATTATTCTGTAAGTGATTGTCGCGCTCCGGGACATCGAACATTCGCTTTTAATCAAGGTTAGATGTTGAAAAAGGAAGAAGGATTCTGTTACACAAACTAGCATACTCTTTTGGAACTAGCTAATCAGGGCTACAGGCCGGGCCAAGACGGGCCGGGGCCTACAATTTGAGAAACGGACCGGCCTTTTCCCAGACATGTAGCTAACAATGATACCAAACTGGTCAAATCTAGAGATTGGAAAAGGCCAGTCCGTTTCTCAATTTTTAGCTAGGGCCCAGCCATTGCACTTCTCAGACCCGATATAATTAGAACTATTTCAAGAGCTTTTGCAAAATAGTTTTGTTTATGCAAGGTTGGTTTGAGGCCTTTTCATTTAATTGCATATTTATATTCTTACATTCTTTCTTCTTTTCTTTCATTCTTGAACACTCTGTATTTTATCTTCAAAAATCATTAAAACTTTTGCTAAAAACCTGAGCAAATATTCTTTGGATGACAACGTGATTCACCAATCATTCACTTCAAATCCTCAAAAGGAATGCTTCAAATATTTTTGTTGATTCTCGTAACTCGTTTATCCTCAGTGACGTGCTGGTAGACTTCCTTGTGTAGGCGTTTTGGATAACCAATTGACCTTCTCAGCAAATAAAACTAATTCAATAAATCCATCAGACTATTTTATTCATTTTACTTTTTACATTACAAATTATTTATTCGTCTGCCACACCTTAAATTGACCAAACACCTCCAACGGTACAGATTTTACTTGCATAACAAATTCGTCTTATAATATTTCCGCAATTTCTAAAGTTTCGGTTGGAAACGTTGATTAAGAAAATAAATTCTGTACTTTTTTAACACTTTTCTGACTGAATACAAAGTCCATGCGAAAAAGTAATGAAAGAAATGTATCTTCTGTAATCGCACATTGTTACTTTTTTGAAAGATTCAAGACTGTTGCAGAATTTCTTATTTCATTGAACTTTCTTTACTTCCATTCAATTATTTAACCAAGTGTTCATAGTTCACAAACCTTTGTGGTTTGGTAGTTTAACCCTTCAAGTAGGTTGACGAGAAATGCCTGTATTCTCTTTGTGACTCATATGAAATACAAAAACAGCAAGAATCCTTCATTTTTTTAGAAAAAGTACTAGCCCGAACACTTCCTAGCGATCATGCTTAGCGAAACTTGATTTGCAAAATTCCATGATTATTATTGTTGCTTTGCAGCTCAGACTACCCAACGGGCCTGTGGCCGTATCCACGAACATTCGGAGAGCACCGTATCCATCCCTATCCTGCCCCGGGGAAGGCACAACCGTTCCTCGCCGTTTCATTTTGGGAGTGCTAGCCTTCCCTGTCAGGGTCAGGATAGGGAGCTAACCGAATTGTTCCTGGATACGGCCACTGATCGTGACGGTTGAAGATTTTCCCTCATTCACCTGCATTTTCCCTCAGCCCCGACTAAGCGTTAGCTATGTGACTAAAAAAGATGGAGTTCATTCTTGTTTTGTAGCATTCAGCTCAACGGTTTTTAGTTCTGTGCTCTCAGAAAGATTGAAATGAATGTCCAGCTAACATTCTATCGAAACGTTTTAATCAGACATACATCTACCCAATATGGGCTACTATGTGGGTGCACCTACGCAATACTCTCTGTTCCGACCTATAAAGGACATGGTCAAACAGATATCGTTTAAATAGGCCTTCGAACAAAAATAGTCTTGCTACAATTCAAAGTTTGAGCTTTTTCAAATATAGATTTTAGGGCATGGAAAGTTTTATTTTCCTGTTTCATTGGAATCACAATAATAGTTGAATTTTTCGGACCTTCATTCCGGAATCTTCTGAACAGAGACGGCTCCTTTCTAGAATTCAGTCTTTGGGTGACGGGAACATGGGATAAGTAATTTGCTGGTCTCTTAACGCGTCTTATAATTTCTAACTATAGTGGTTAACTCAGTCACTTAACCTTTATTCAAGCAAAGGCTCCGTTTGTCGTAAAATAACTTTTTATTCATTTCTATTCACTAGTTTAATAATGCTTTATATTGTTGTTATTAGCGTGCGAACAAGTCTAACCATCTGAAGGACTTGACGTTCAGTTCCTTCAATGTTACTCTTTCACAATTTAGGTCAATACGTTTATAAGGGACTCATAAAAAGAAAACTGGTCCAATATAACCAATATAACTAAAATAGTCTATTTTGAACTTAGAATTTTTGCTGTCACCTTCTAAATCTTTCGTTTTTGACCGTTCTATTTATAACAAAACATAATTATTTAAATACATTTTATATTTATTGGCTAAACAACCTCATTTGATTTGTATTTTATTTTGAATTTCTTTTTGACCACCCAAGAATAACCTCGACTTGGTAACTTTTCGTTCTTTCATCTTGGCCAGCTTCTTTCTTCTCAATAGCTACTTTAGCTTCTTCTTATTGTTTGATTGGAGCGCGCTTCTCCATTTGAAAGTGTCTGTTTTGTCTATTTGTAACGCTCGAATGTCAATCTTAAGGTCAAGCACGGGCCGACGGCATGCCGGCAAACGGCAAGTAGCAAGTCCGTGGCGAGTAGTTTTAAACAACAAAAACAGTTAAATGACCTGATTCGAGATTTATGGCAGTCGCTAACTTTAGCGGTCAATATGTGGAATGTTTCTTCCGCCTTGGTGAAGAAAATACTTCCTAAATACATATACATAGAAGTATAAAGAAGATTATATATCGCAGTATATCGGACAAATACATTTCTAACTTTTCAGCTTCATAAGACCTAGAGTAGAGACTAAGGTATGAATAGGTCGGCTTGTGTTCTAACTCCTTGCCAAGACCGGCAATAGCTTACTTATAATTATGTTTCGCAAACATTTCCTTTTAGTACAAGAATAATGAAAAGCCCATGTTGACAATGATATTTATTTCCAAAACCTCTTCACATGATCTATAAAGTTTGTTAACTTCTGTTTGGCTGATTTTAAATATGCATTAGGTATCTTGCGTCTAACCATTCTGGTATCCTAAACATCTAATTCTAATGCAGGTTAATTCATCTTAACTAAATGACTACCGTCTTCAGTTCAATTACTTTTACTGTTCTATATAACATAGTTATCAATTACACAACCGATCCTATTACCTTGGATAACTGGGCTGTTATTTGAAAACACAGAGGCGGTGTTATTAAAAGATTTATGTCACTGCGTGTTGTGATCCGCAGAAACCGACTACTCTGCAGAAAACTGAAAACTTCTTTTAGGTTTTGTCAGTTTTAGGAGTATAAGTTTTCTAAAAAATTAAATATAATAGATATGTGTGAACTAAGATTACAATATTTATTATTCTGGTTGCAAATATGCTAGAAAGACTGAAAATAACAGATTTTACGAATCCCTTTTTTTATAACATCCGGCTTGACTTTATATTTTTTATATTTGAGTAATTACTATTCTGATTAATTGAAAGTTTGTTAATGAATCCATTTCAAGTTCTAAAAGCTAGCTCTTTGGTTTCCAGGTAACAATTTTCACAAACTTATTTACATTTTAAGAAACCTTCTAGAACCAAAAATAGGTTAGCAACCCAAAGTTTCAATGTCATTTTAAAATATGTTTTGGGCCCATCCCATTAAGTGTTGAAAAAGTTTTCTGAAACACTCGTATGTATAACGAAAATAGTAGATTACTTCGAGGCAGAGCTTTAGTCATTCATTCCGGAATCTTCTGAGCTAAGACGCCTTCTTTCTAACATTCAGTCTATAGGTGCACGAAACAAAACCATGCAACTGAAGTTTATCCAATATTAACCAAAATGATCACAAAGAAGTTTCAACTATGAATAGCCGTAGTTTTTTCACCGAAGAGCTATCCTAGGCGAGGGGTTGTTTTGAAAAAAATTATGAAAAACAATTTCCCGCTCCTTGTATTAAACTACTACATCTCCATCCCAACATGACATCTATTCCTCTCCGTACATTCCTTATCCACTCCCTTTCATATTCTTTTTCTTTCTGTTAATGGATATACCATAAATGTTCTTTGTTTTTCTATTATAACTATCGTTTCTGTCTATCCAACTAAACTTCTTTTTATTCTAGCAGCCACGGCCACTGCCTGCTGTACTATTAGAACCTACAGACCCAACACACTTTCACTATAGGCTTATTTATATAGATAGGTTATTAAAATACTTATTATTTAAGTATATTAATATTTATTATTTTGTAATGTGAATAGGTCTCTAAAATAGTTTATTAATATATTGAATAGTTAGTATTTAAGTATAATATATTGTAATTAGGTTATTTCTATAGTCTGTTGCTAAACATAGGCTGAAAACATAGGCTTACTCTATGCGCCGTGTTGCAAAATTTTGCTTTCAAAAAAATTGCAAATTTGGCAATTCAGAAAGTTTACAAATACTAGAACTTAGAACATTGAATAGTTTGTTTTATTTTGTTCTCGTTTTTAAACGTGAGCTTGTCAATAACCCTGGGAAATATAATATGTGCCCAACTATTGAATATGATAGGACCAGAAAGAATATTTTCTTTTGTGTCAATAAGAAAACTTTAATGTTATAGTTCGCATATAGTCTCCCTAGGAATGAGAACCTTTTCAACTTATTTCTACATGTGTTTTGAATCAAAAGTAACCTTCTATAGCTTTTTCTAGATCAAACACAAGTTCACGTACAATCTAATTTTACAATCTTCACAACCCCTTGAAACTAAAATAACACTTCTTTAAACTGTTGACGTCCCGTTTTCTAACTTTTTGTTCTAAACCTTCGGTCTTCGGTGACTGTCTCTTTATTCTCAAAAGATGTTATCTATGGTCATTCACGCCTTTTTATTTGTTTTAAATATGATTTATAGACTTTTTGTAAAGCTAGCTGGTCTAACTGACAGTTTTCTTAGTTACAGTTGACTGTAACTAACCTTTTTGCTAGGTTTAATGGCCATATTCATTAGTTTGATGTTTGATTATTAGAATCAACCTAGTACCTAATTGTAAGTTGTAAGTAGTTTCTAAACCACCCGTTACATTCTTTCGAACCACAAATAACAATTACAGAACCATTTCCGGTCATTTTGGATGTATTGAATTGGTAGGTGCGGTGTTATAAATTATATAGTCAACGCTAAGATTAATTAAATGAATCTCTGCGAAAATGGCGTTGGAAACTTGCAACAATGAAAATTGAAGCACAATTCCCTAAAGCTATAACAATTAACACGCCATTATTACTATTGGTTTTAACTAAATAACCTAAGTATGGTCCCCGTAGCTGCAGTAGGATTGGTAACCAGCAGCTTATTTATCCCATGTTTCGTGCAACCAAAGACTGAATGTTAGAAAGAAGGCGTCTCTGCTCAGTAGATTCCGGAATGAATGCCCGAAGCCCTGCCTAGAAGAAATCTACTGTTATAGTGATACGAGTGATACAATAAAATACTTTTTTTAAACATCGATCCGAAACAGTGGAAGATCAGTTTCCCCGATTCCAGTTTGCCAAAGATGAACATTTCTTTAAATGATACCAATAGGTCAAACTAATAGAGATATGTTTTCAACATCTCTGATAGGTATAAGTTGACATATTCTGTCTTTTGTTGTAATATACAGCAGAACTGCCATTTCTTATATGGAATTACACCTATAGCTAAGACTGTATAACAAGCTTATTTTATTAAGAACGTTAATACAATACCGTTTATATATTAATTGCAATTATGAAAACCTATATGTGTTTGTTTAAAAAGTGTGGCTATTTTTCTATACCATTCGTTGATTTACTCACGAACCCTGTGTTTCTATTTTATATATACTACTACTCTTATTAATTTGTAATTCATTTATGCATTTTAAGTTTATACGTTATGGTCTACGGACAAATATCATGTAGTTTAAAGGTCGATTTATTATAAGGCGGCGAGCGCACAATTATACCGGTTACTTGTATATTTTCTTTCGATTCCCGCGCTTCTTCTTCTAAGTACACCTCTGCAAACTATTTATCCTTTGACTATAAACACTTTTTTGTGTTGCCAACGTATTGGGATTCTCTTGCTTTATATAGTCTGTTTCAAAACCTAGACTGCACGCGCTGTGAGTAGTTATCCCGCAGTGGTGTACAATTTTATATACGAACTTAAAGATGAAATCACTATTATGTAACAGCATTTGAATATTTTCTTTACTTTTTGAAATGTTAATTCTCTCTATCGTCTACAAATATTTATACAACATTTTATAAGTTTCCCAACTTGACTTTAGACATTTCACCCTCTAGAACAACCTCTAGCCTTTGAAATTCCAACTATTCTTCTTCCCGACTTGTCCTGTCCTGCGTTTAACCGTCACTTGAAAATGCGTTTCACAAAAGAAAACAAACCTAGTCGCAACACGTCGGAAACGTAGAATTAGCCTCCAAAAACGATGTTTGATTTGGCAAGTGGAAATAAATAAGCAGAATTTGTCTTTTAAATTAAAACATCTATTAAAAAGGGCAGGGAACTGAAAGGCGATGAGAATCTTTGAACAAATTGGAATGAACTGGGTATTCTTACGTTCAAATACTAGAGTAGAAAGACGTTGGGAATGAACTGATTGTCTGAATACAGCCTTCTTTCAAAAATGGTAAGTTCTGCAGTTTCTAAGCTTTTTCACTAACTTTAATACCAAATCCCTTTGTCGTTTTATATAGTAAAATATAGTCAGATTCAAAAGTAATGAGGCCGTGTATGCTGTGTATTTCTTTATTTTAACACTGCCCCTGCTGGCATTCTACGCGCGCGTTATCAGCAGATTGCAAACTTGCTTTCGCTTTGCCTTACTCAGAACACGGCCGTATCACTTTTGAATCCGACTATATACTCATTTAAGACTTATCATATTATGTAATAGGCTAATAAATATCTTAAATTTGGTAGCATATTGGATCAAACTTCATTTACTCCTAAAAAATTCCACGTTTAATATCAAACAGGTCTAACAAGTATTATCTGAAAAGTGTTCTGTATATCATGTTGTATTTCGTTTAAAACACTATTTTCCCTAAGTCCAAAACTATCTGAGATCCCACTTGCTGCAATTAAACATACTCATAATCCACTCATCTTCTTAACACATCTTTATCTTTTACAGTTAGCTTCCCCCATCTGACCTTAAACCCTACTTATATTTGCCTGTTAACCGCCAATTACAAGCACAATACTTGCCATTCTTCTGTTAGTTTTTCTTAGTTCTGTCTTTGATATCATTGAGATTGGCCGGTTTGCCCTTCTCTATTCATTTCAAAAGAGTTTCACCACATTCTTTATATTCTCTTTATATTCAAGTACCGTTTCTCGAGAACACCGTTGTCACCAGTACCTCCTACAGCGATAACACTGCTGGCGCCACTGCGTTCGCCTCTTTCATAACACCTCTGCGCCACTAGCTTGTTTATTAGCCAGAGACACCCGCTAACGGAGTTCCTCTCTTGGAAAACTTAGTGCGAGTTACATATCAGAAGCTTCCTTTCATATGGGAAATGTCTTATTTCTGCTTTGCTTATAGTCTACGGACAATTCTCATGTAGTTTAAAGGTCTATTTATTATACGGCGAACGCACAATTATATCGGTTGCTTGTACATTTTCTTTCGATTTCTGCTCTCCTTCTAAATTCTACAGTACACCTCTGCAAACGATTCAAACATCTTTGGCACATTATTGAGTATCTTAAATTTCCAGTGAGAGTCTTGTTAGTTTATGGGCATATTCAAAGTGCTTTGAAGAACTTCAAAATCATGAACTTCACAGTTTTATTATGATATATATATATTACCACTAGAAAATTTATCAGATTCTGTACCATAACAATTATAGTATTATTCAAAAGTAAATAAGGCATGAGAATCTTACGTATTTAGAAAACTTTGGATACACGGTCCCTTTAGTTTTTAATTTAACTATTATAGGTTAGCGTTGGTAATGTTTCGAATCAAACTTTATTTATTCCTAACAAACCTCAGGTGCGCATTATTTGCTAGTTTAATGCCTGTATCTGCCATTTCCTTCCTTCGTCTGCGACAATAGTGAAAGTGCATCCGCTGGTTTCAGCTAATTATTTATTTTACACTGATACCCATGTGCTGCAAACTTATACGTTTTACGCACGTATTTCAGAGCAGTTTCATAAAGGTCTGATTCGCCCGTTTGGGTCCTGCAACGAGCCTACAGTATCGCGCTCGGCGGCGAAGAATTGCACAATGGACAGCGTTGGCCCAAAATCAGTGTGGCAAGTGTGTTGCGTTGCGTCACGTTGTTGTGCGTGTTCGTCACGTTACGTCACCGATCGGGAGTTCGGATATTTCGGGAATAGACTAATCCCAGTTTTATGTTGTATGTTTATTAACCCTTGCTGTACATAAATCTCATATCATCTCTATCTCTTTTGTATCTTGAGTTGGGAACCTAAAGCGAGACTTGAAGGCGAGCATCCTACCATCCTTGAACCACCGAGGCTCTGACAATTGTCAACGCATCTAGTCTAATCTGGGTCTATTTGAGGCCTAGAAAAGACCTGCTGCGCTGAACAATATACTTGAACAGGAATAACAGAACAACTACTCCCATCCATAGCTCGTAAAATGAACAATATAGACCAATCGCAAATTTACCCAGAATAGTATTGGCAAATATAGGAATATCACTATGACTGTATATTATAAGACGATAGTCATGGGCATAGAAAAACTAAAAGTGTCTCCTCTAGTAAATTATAGTATTCACAACATTTATTTTCCATTTTTGAGATTTTTATATATTTTGAATCTATATCGGGTTGTTTTTTGTTGTACAAAAGTTCCATGTATTTCTTAAATGTTGATTTACATTTATTCTTAGAATAGTTGTGAAAGCAATTTGTTTCTTCCAAAATGGCTCACACTCACCGGTTGCGCAAAAAATACAATTATACTGAACATAATCTCAATCTGTGCAAAAAATATGAGAAGATACTTGAAGAATCCCATTCTTGCCGATGCTGTATAGACAATATAGACAACAAGACAGTTTACGACTATGCCAATTATACAACAAACCCAAATACATTTGAGAATCCACTCGAAAGCCATCTAAACATATTCAGATGTTCCATATCGTATACTTCGAAGAAAAAAATGGAAAAGATCTAAACTAGCAAGAAATTAGTATAGCTCTACGTGCGATTGCTGACTTGATCGCAGCAATATGCGGATTGCCGCGTCTTGCAAATTGTCTGAAATTTCCGCTGTCCGCACTTTAGGAAATGTTTCGCAGACATTTAAAAGTTGCAAAAATCCATTCAAATTTGGATGTTGTGCCTCATACCAAGAGTTCATTTTATGTTCTTGTATCCCGCATGTTGTGCAAAACGGAGTTCCGCACATCGCTGGATTTATGATTGATGAAACATATTATATTTTTATTCATTTTGGTGGATAAAAACCGAATAACACAAGACATAACAACAGTTTGGTAATTAAATACATAATATCTGAGAACTATGACAGATGCAGCCTTGCTCTTTGATCGCTAAAGAAGACTAAAGGATCTCTCTTTTTGGTTTTGCAATTGCTAAAATAACTAAATCAAAAGGATTCTGCTACGGTTTATTGACTAATTGATTAGATAGCTTCAATGACAGAAGTTTTTACAGGTAGAGAACTTGGTTAATGTATACATATATTTAATAATTGATATATATAAAACCGAATTCATAAACTCTTCCGATTTGATCTTTCGAGAAACAAAACTATAGAGATCTCTTTGTGGAATGTAATAACCGACCAGCTCAATATCGGACTTCGGACCAATATTTTAATAAGCTGGAAAAACCGAGCTTGGCTGGGCTGCAAAATTCAATAACCAGGCTAGACCGGGCCCGATGTTGTGGCCAGATTTGCCACCGTGTGGTGAGCAGAGGATCTGGAAAGTTTGCATACCGGCGTTGAAACAGTTGGATTGAAAACCCAGACACGTTTTCTAACCACAGAAAATAACATTCTCACTAGGTGGAACTAAAATGATACAGTAATCCACTCATTATTCTGAAAAACCGGCCCCTTTTATACAAAAATTGAAAAGTTCAGCAGCAATTACTGAACATGTCTGGCACTTATTTCACTTTGGCCGAAATATCCGGAATTTAAGCGGAAACCGACTATTTTTTGCTATTTTAAGGGATTAGCCCCCCCCCCCCCCCAGAGTACTTGTGACACACTATGCTTTTTTTCAATATTCTGAAGAATTTATCCTTTCGTTTGTAGAAATAGACTATAAACATTATTATCTTCAAAATGGGACAGTAATCCCTGACGACAATAGAATACATAAAGAATATCGTCTGATATTTAATCGCTTAGATAATTGCAAAACGTTTGCAATTATGATTCAGCGATAAACTTTCCTAGAATACCAAAAAGTTTCAGACTAGTGATTACTGTATCGTCTATTTTGGTTACGTTTAGTCACTGTTCTTCTCGGAGTAACTGGAATGAAAAATTTTAAATTGGGAAATCCGAAAACGGAATCAGACAGAAGAAGAGTAAATATAGAAAACTATTACCTGTGCGGTTTTCCAATTTATTATGGAGTGAACACGTTCAGCTCCATAAACTACTAAGTGAATGACACATGCATCACAAGTGATTACCAATTCAAAGAAGAAATGAGCACCTAGAATCCTTATAGTTTCTCTAAGTTCATATTTCTGCAAAAATCATCTCTTTTATAAGCTGGGTGATTACAGATGTTGTTTAAACTCATAAGTATAAATTCATTGAATGGGTGCATAAAAATGACCGTTAGTATAGTCCATAACAAAAAAAGACTGCTGTGCGCGGTGTTGTTCAAGGTTTCAAAAATGGCTCGTTCAGTTGCAAAATTAAACTTCCATTATACGGTTCGATGCGCGTTTTTTTGTTTGATGCCAGCAATATATTATTGTACTAGTTTTATTTGTAGTATCTTTCGAAAAAGGCAAATACGCAATTGCTGAAGCCTACGTATACCATCGCGCTCTGCGGTCTGTTGTTTGTTATAAAATATATCATAAGAACTATCTTTATGAAGACCAGTAGACTAAATTCATACAGTAAGACAAAAAACCTATTTTGAGATTGTTGATACGTAACATTACAGCAGTTTACCTGTTTTTCAAAATAATACACACCTGTAATAATGCATGGAAATAGGAATTTTACAGTTCCTGCAACTAAATATAGTAAATGTTATAGAGGATTTACGTTGATTTTTATTACATTGAAGACGTATGTGAATAAAGACAAAAAAAGTACAGTAAAAATAATAATAAAGTGTAATGAAATTTATTTTGTCGATATAAATATGGAACAGCATCTCAACATTATGCTCCTATCAATTCATGTTCTCACAAATTTTCTAGTCACAAGTTGTTAATTCTGAAAAAATGTGTGTGATGTGTGTTTTGGCATCACTCGCCAGGTTTTTGCCATTCATCCGGAATATTCTGATTACTAGCAAAATCAGCTCCCTTAAAGCGTTCAGTATTTGAAAAAAATACATGGAAGAATAACCTTCTGGTTCCCAAGTTTTCTGCAGCTGCGGGAAGTCGAATCCAAGTTCTCAGAACCTCGCGGTTTCAGACACAGCTGCTTCAACTTTAAGGCAGTGAGACGAGTTGTTGAAGGTTTCAAAAATAATCGTTCTGTGCAAAATCAAACTTCCATCATGTGGTTGGATGCGAAATTTCTCGTGGATAAAAACGTTCTAGATCAGAAAAGTTCGCTCTTTATTCTGAAATTGACTTCAAAATACTTTCCCTATGTTCCTTAAGGTCGGGCTAATTACTTCAATCACTCACCTGGTCGTATTTTTGTATATGTTCTTGAATGTAACTTTTACTCTGCAAATGTTGTTCATTTTGTTAGGTCCCTGCACGCGCGCGCGCTACCACATCATTGAAACACAATAAACATAGAATACGGACAGACCGAGATCTATGCCCTGCAGATCAAAAACTGTTGTAATCGTTTAGCTGACTCATGAGCTTGTTGCACTTAAAATATGCATGTTAAATAAGTTATTGCTTGGGAATTAACTGAAAACAAAAACCATACAAAACCATAAAAATGTAGGTTCAGACTTATAAAAATAAGTCTAATCTTGAGGAAAATCCCACATATAAGATACAGAGGTAGTTAGTTTTAAGATGGAGTTTGAAAACTTCTCTGATCTGGCATAACGAACTAAAATATGTGAAACAAGCACCTTTTGATTGTATTTTGTCTCTCTAAACTTCTTTTTTGTTCTTATCACGTGTGTTCCTTAGTTGTTTTCAGTGTGTGTGTTCTTGCTGGTTGCAATAGACGCATTACTCCAATAACTAACGGAGACAATTAAATGAAAAGAATGAACAGAAGAAAAGAGAAATATTGTACAATTTAACCAATTTACTCACTAACAATTTATAAAAGTGAACATTTGATTTTGCGTTCCGTCAAAGAAGGTTCTATTTGTTCTCCTTGTTCGGTATAATTTAAACACTGAGAAAGCTCACTTTTGGAAACTTATTTTTGTAATATACATCCATATTACAAGAACAATAAATTCTTCATAGTTTCCGAAAAATATTTAAAAATTAATTTTATACTTTTTATTTGAAAATCTATAAAAGATTGTGTCTTCCCGAGTTTTCTATCAGCTCAATCTTATTGCATAAAAACTAAAATCTTAGCCTAAGTTCCAACTTGGTACAAACTATATTTCTCTCTGTTTTGAGCGCGTGCGCTACTATCCTTATCTCTATTTATCTTTCAACAATCTTGTTACTCTTTTTACTCCATTTTATTTGTCCTCGGGGTGATTCAGCGAGCTTGGCGCTTGCCGCTCAGCCCGTCAAAAGCGGCTCCCATCAGCTACTATTACTCATTTCCGTATCACTACCGTCCCGCAATTAGACGATATCATTAACTCAGCCAGATTTATAGTTTGAAATGCTATTATATATAGTATATAAACTTGAATATGACTGTTTTGTATTATTGCTTGGAGAATTGTTAAGATACATTATATAATATATATCAAAAAAGTTGTGTTTATAAAAGAGTGATGACCATGTTTTACATTTCAAGATGTAACCTAACACTTTTGCAAATATGTATGGGTTAGAAACCAAACAGAGCTTCATCTAATCAAATGCAGCTTCGACTGTCCTTAAGTTGTAGTTTTACCATTATTGTCAACTGAGCAGATATAGTTTACTTAGTCAACGAAACAACTTTTGATTTTATTGATTTGATTGTTCCATCAAGTTATTTATATTGCAATTGCACCTACAAGTTTCGGTTCAAATTCATTCGAAATAAACTTCTTGGCGCATCTTGACATTTTCGCGAATATAT
Source organism: Phasmarhabditis papillosa (assembly GCA_034691345.1). Lineage (NCBI taxonomy): Eukaryota > Metazoa > Nematoda > Chromadorea > Rhabditida > Rhabditidae > Pellioditis > Pellioditis papillosa. Next base: position 27,077 of record JAQGAV010000310.1, read on the forward strand.
ATAGTTTCTCCTAATTGCTATTATTCAATTCTAGAAGATTTACAGAATGGTGAAAACGTTCTCCGAAACTCACGGAAAAAATGAAGAGGTCCTGACTTCGTTCACGGCCACCATTGGTGATCTGGACTGCGACAACACAAAACCTTCAGGTAACTCATTTTCTTCTTGTAAACGAAGGACCTTATAAGAGATATGTAAATGTTTCGAAAACTGATTTCTGCGGCAATATTTTCGACTATTAGTTTCAAAATTTTCCCTTCAAAAACGTATCCAATAGTCTTAATCTTACACGTCCAGTGTTAGAGAAACTTCCAGGTTGTAAGAAGACCAAATGGAAATTGGTGATCGCCACAGCATTGGTGGTATTGTTGGCTGCCCTGGAAGGAGGAGCGTCCGGAATGTCAGAGTGGCCTTACATGCATACTGTAGGTTGCAAAAAACCTCTAAAAATATTCATTAAACTAAATTATGCGATATCTAACTTGATTAAACTTGTTCATCTTCGTTTATATTAGCAATTGTCAAAATGTCTTGCTTCGAGAATAATAAAAAATATGTTCTTTACGCTAATGAATGAACTTGTTTGCTTTTTTTTCCATAATTTATGAGGAAATTGGCTTCGATTAACTAAAATAACATGATCTGTTCTAGAATTTTGAATCATTTACTTCAGATTGATGAAGACGCCACCTCACAGTTCTTTGGTACAATTTCGTCTGTCTCTAAAGTTGGCCATGCCGTGTTTGCAGTATTCTTCAACTGTATATACTATCGGTTTCAGAATATAAAGTAAGTAGCCTCGTGGGATCAATTTGTGGTTTGGCAACATCTAGAGTGCGTTGAAACTTACTTAACCTCTAGCTATAATGGTGGAGGGTGTTTCGTATTCAATGTTTAAAAATACATGGGTAGTCATAGTACCTGGATTTCATCAAAATGACACTATCGGTAGTCGGGTCGTTTTAATATTTAGTAATCGGGTCTAATATCTAGCCGAACCCGAAAACTACCCCAAACTCCACCATACTTTTATGAAGTGACTTATTAATCATAATCTGTCTTGTGTTACCCGACCTATTTTTCTCTTGAAACCATTGCTGAACGTCATTGTAACGAAATACAAAGCTGTGTGAAACATTTAGTTTCGAGTTTTCAGAATTCCTCTTATTTTTGGCCGTCTTCTCTCTTTTATTGGTGCCCTATTATACCTTTGCGTGGAATTTCTGCCTACTAACCGTCGGTATCTAATAATGTTCTGTCAATTACTATTTGGAATATCATCCAGTTAGTTGAGCTATAGTCTATCTCAATACCTAGGTTTCTAGCGCGGTATCACGAGCGGAGCGCAGTGTTTTATAAAATTAATGTAAAATCGGTGGACGTGTTGCATTTTCTCCAAAAGTACATTCATTTTATATAACACTGCACCACGCTCGTCATACCGCGCTGGAAACCTAGGTCTTGAGATGGACTATAAATAAAAGCAAATAGTAATTTCTAATTGATCTAATTATTTAAGATAAAACAATTTGATTTAGCTTGATTTCTATTTTCCTAATGTTTGTTACCTCTTGAATTCTGGGATTAGACACTTCGGACCAAACGATATCCAAATCTTTCCAGAGTTGACACAATTATTATGAACGTTCGGAATGTGTCCGTTCGCGACTACTATTCAAGTTTATAATTGCGAATAGTGAAAAGTTCGATTAGTAATACAATTAACAGTAACCTTCACTAACTTGTTATAGGTTCTAATTCCGTGTTCCGAATGTATGTTGTTCAAATTAGCAGTGAAGAAGACCGTTCTCGTGCTTATTCGGCAATCGTGTTAGCCAGTGTGTTGTCTATTGTTATATCGCCCGGTAGGTATATTTGCATTAAAGTAAAAAAAAACATTTAATATGATTGAGCGAATAATACTTTGATTTTGATTGAAAAATTATCTCCAAAATAATTGGCGTCCAAGGCTAATGCTATTGTACGATCTGCAAATTTTATTGGAGCGCGACCTAGCAATGGCGCGCAAAAACGCGGATTATTCAATGATGCAATGTATAACGCCAAACTAACTTATTTTTCTTAAACAACTACTTTACATTAATGAATATAAGAAATTTAGCCGTTTTAATTTGAGCACACAGATCTTTAACTTGCATATCGTTTGTCCGTCGACTATGTATTAGTTTGTTTTTGGCCGAAGTAAAAGTTTCAAAAACCAGTCGTAACCTTTACAATCAATTGTAACCTAGTAGAATTACGTCTCTTACTTCTAAATTTGCAATGTTTCAGTGATTCAAATCTGCTTTTCCGGAATTAAGTATCCCGGCTACGAGATCTTCCCCAATGTTAGATTTCATATTTTCTCGGCAACTATTTGGGTTGCCGTTTTTATCAATATTGTCTCGGTGATAGTAATCTGCACTGTGTTGGAAGCTATTCCAAGGAGATCAGGAAGCAAGAAAACTGGTCAGTGGGGAAACACCGTTGGGAAAATAATTACAAACAGATTACAAATGCAAGATATCGATGGAATATCGGTCACTAGCAGGAAAGGTTGCTATGCTCTCAGTAAGAGTTTTAAGAAAGGCTCAAAAATTCAGAATCCATTTCAAGTCAAGCATCTTCTTATTTTGTCAGAACGTTTGCTCTATTTCTAGAATATGTGTGTTTTAGGCAGCAAGTCTACTAATTTCAATATTGCTATGCTTAAGAAAAGGTTCAATGCATTCATCAACCTTGATGTAATCTGGAAGTTGGTTATCATTTGTTGGCTCGAGAAGATGGCATCTCAGTTTGCCATTCTTACATTACAAACGTAGGTTTCCGTATTGCCAAATCACAACGATTAAACAAGTTTTTATCAAAATATATTTTCTAGGCATTGAAACATTAACAATAGTGACAATAGCGAGTTCAGAAGTAATCACAAATAATTAATTGATAAAATTAAATTCCTTATTCTCTAAACCAACAGGTTTCAAATATACATATAGTCCATAACAAAAAAAGACTAGAGCGCGCGTGATATTTAAAGTTTCAAAAATTGCTCATACTGTGGCAAAATTAAACTTCCATTATATGGTTTGAAGCGCAATTTTTGGTTTGTTGTTAGAAAAACATTATTGTACTGTTTTTGTTTTGTATCATATTCAGAAAAAGAAAAATACGCAATTGCAGAAGGCTACATATACCACCGCGCTCTGCGGTATTTTGTTTGTTTTAGACTATAGTTGGTCGACAATTTGTTTTTCTCCAGTTCTAGAATACCCCCAAAACGTCACTGAAAGATTACAGATGTTTGAAAACTCCTTTTTTAGGGTGATGAGTCCGTTCTTTATGATTGCTTTCGGATGGAATTCTGAACAAACAGTAACAATATCTGCTGTGATGATGGGTATAATTGGTGTATTATCGCTGTGTTTCACTGGTACTCTAATGACACCGTGTATTGGAAAACGGTTTGTGAGCTCAAGATTACAAAATATTTGAACCAAATAAAAAATAAAATTGTCATTTTTGAACTACCTACATTGAATTATTTTAGGAATTTATGATAAATATTGTAGAAACTAGCAATACTTTCAGACTGTCACCACGATTTATGTTCTTCAGTGCTCTTTGCATATTTTCTTTCATGTTCTTAAGTTTATATCCTTATCCTGGAATAAGCCATCCAATGCCTGCTTACAATGGTAAGAACAGTTACATATAGAGTAAAGGGTACCAGTACACCAATGTAATGGAATTGAATGATTTATATAGATACTTCAGTATCGATTATTAATACAACTAGAATATAATAAGCATAGAGAAGAACGCTCATCTAACCATAATTAATGGTGGTTTACTACATAGCTCTCTGCTGCTAAGTTGAATTCACTGCGGTAGAAATGGGCTGTTCTACTGCTTTTGATAGGAGCCTAGCCCAAAAGAGAGACAGAACTAAATGTTGCGAGCCTGTACAATTATAAAACAGTCTGCTCACTACAGTTTATTCATGGTTTCGTTTTTTTATTGATTTGAATATTATTCTATAATTTTTACTTGATTGATAGGTAATCTACTAAAAATGCGATATATGTTTTCAGCAACTACGAAAATTGGCTGCAACCCTAAGGAATACCGTTGGTGTTCAACTGAAAAGGCCACAACGCCAGTTATCTTTCTACCAATTATAATACTCGTAATGACAGTGGGAATGCCTCTTGGTGCGGTATCGTTGGACACAATATATTCAAAGATTCTGGGAAATATTGACCAGGTAATTAGGGAAATATAAACCTGTATGAACTTGAAGAGGTCTGGGAATTTCACGGAACGGGGGCCGAAAGGCCCGCGCGTGGAGAATTTTTTTTTGAAAAAATCGACTGATTTAGGTGAATATTTTGATAAATAGTATCAAAAAAACATCAATAGGTAAATGTTGTTGCATTATTTATTGTTAATGCCAAAAAATAGCACTGAAAACTAACGTTTTGAAGAATATCCGCTAAAATATAAAATAGACTAGGGCCGGCCCGGCCGGCCTTTTCCCAACCCTGAACTTGAAGAAGTCTCAATGGAACATTGTATATGGTAAAACAAGTTTATTCATAAAACCTATTACTTGAAAAGTTTTGTTTTTGTTCTGCTTTACTTTTATAGACACAGTGTAAAGCTCCTTGTTTCAGTCACTTATGCAAGGTGTTATGGTTGTTGCCGAAGATATCATTCACATTTTGGGACCTCTATTTGTTTCGTAAGTTAGAGCTGGGCAAAACAGGAAAACACTTTTCTGAAAATATTTTTCTGAAAAAAACTTTTTCTAGCATGCCAAAACTGCCAAAACTGCATGGAAGTTCCCAAAGAAGAACTTCAATACACTTTTATTAGAGACGCTAGTAAACGTGTATAGAAGGCGGGGGACCCAAAAAATCTTCCTACACTGTGGTGGTTTTTCTAATTGTGTTATGAGAATGTTTCAAAACCGTGTTCATTGACTACCTGGGAATACAAGGTTATCCGAAAGTAATAGAAGGGAAATCTGTTGAAAAGTATTCTTATTAAGAATACCTTGTTTACATGAGCTATTGAAATTTCAAATTTATGGAACTATAAGAAATAAACACATCTTTTTCAGTCGAATGTTCACTGCTTATGGACAGGCTACCGTATGGATTGTAAATGGAACGCTAACTTTTTTAGCGAGTCTTCTTTGGGCATCAGTTCTACCAAAATTGAAACAATTCAAGTAGAAGCAAATATTTTCAGTTATTTATTCTATGTATTTACAATTTGTTTTTGTGTTAGCAACGGGTTGGGTTATATAGTCAGCGCTGAGAGCAATAATGGAGACTTAATAATCAAACAAGAGTTTGAGCATTTTTTGCGAGCCATGCTCTATCATATGGCGTCTTCTCGCTTTTCAAAATATTACTTTACGAGTACGCGCGGGCAATTTGCCTGCAAACGCTATGATAAATATTCTGTAAATACGCAGAATATACTCCATTAGTACTCTCGGTGCTGACTACTTACATATAAAATGAATTTGTTTTGAAATCTGACTGAATGCGGGCTTCACTGTCGGTCCCAAAGATGGGAATTGACTGGCCCGGGCCGGACAGAATTTCTACACTCTTCTAGTTTATTGTCTAACCAGTCAACATGTTTCGTTATTGATGTAAAGAGATTTTCTTTATAACCCCACACTCTGCAGTCAATAAAGAAAGCTCTCTCATCGGTTTGTCTGTTATTTACTCTGCTATTACTCTTTGGTGTAGCAGTCTATATGAATTTTTCGGTCTAGGATATAAGTACGCTCATTATGTTCTAGTCCATGAACCGTGGTCAACATTGTTTAACAAAAACTAGTCAAAACTGCCCAAACCTCAGTCCTATATCTTCGATCCCATGTTACAATAGCCAGGATGACATAAATCAGTAAAACGTTTTGCTAAAAGAAATAAGCTTGAATGTTGAATAAAATTCTGATCTTTATTAGGAACAATATGACAAACATAAAAACAAGGTTTACGTCGCAAAGGGACGAAAAGTTGTAAGTAGCTTATTTTTATTATTATTATTATTATTATTATTATTAAAAATTGTAAAGATGAAGTCTGAATGATGTGGATAAACGAGATAACTCATTTCACTAAATGAGATTGTAGAAATACTCGGATAATTTCTTCAATTTCATAGCTTTCATTTGAGTTTTTGTAGATTCATGTATTCCGCCAGTGGATAAGCGTTGTACCATTGTAGCACAGAACGGTGTATTAGGGTAAACTCTAAAATAAAAAAGTAAATGTTTCTTTGCAGAAGATGTATATTAATGACGGCGAAATTCCAGTGTTTGGTTGATTTAGTTGGGTTGAATGCCGAAATTTAAAATGAAGCTGGTCATGCATCTGATTTGATTGACCACCAATAACTGATTGTCCATTACAACATGAAATCACAGATGCTTCCACTTCTTCTAGCTTACTAGGCTTCTAGACCTACTAGACCTCAAATCTTCAAATCCTAATTGTTCTCTAGGCATATCAGCTGTCTATTAAATAATGGCCTCCTATTATAGGATAAATAATAATATATTTAGTTACCAGATAAATGATGCCAAGCTCCGTTAATTTCGTAACTGGCTAGTAAATATCCTAGTTCATTGAATTTTGAGAGCAGTTCGACAAACTGATAACCCATTCCTGGATGAACTTCCAATAAAATCTGCAACAAACAAGATAATCAACATCTTAAAGTTTAAATTAATCTGCATTTAACTATAAAAGGCACCAATATGCATTTTTCTATACGGCGGCCAAGGCGCATGGGTATATGGTACGAAGTGCAAATTTTATTTGCGCAGCCGAGTATTGGTGCACGATAACGCAGACAAGTCAGTGGTGCAATGTACAACACCACATCTAACTTATTTTTCTAAAACAATTAATAAATTGTGCTGCAAACTTATATGTTTTTCGCACGTATTTCAGAGCAGTTTCATAAAGGTCTGAAATGCCCGTTTGGGTCCCGCAGCGAATCTACAGTATCGCGCCCCATGGACAGAAATGCACACTGGACGACAGATTGGCCCAAAATGGTTGACGTGTGACGTCACGATCGGGATGTTGGTGGCTGTTCGACGGTTGTTCGGTTATCAGTCGATACCTTCGGGATGTTCGGATAGTTCGGGAAAGACTAATCCCTTTTTGTTGTATATGTTTAACCCTTTCTGTATATAAATCTCATATCTCTATCTCTCTTTTACATTTTGAGTTGGGAAACCTATAACGAAACTTGCGGCGAGTGTTTCTACCACCGAACCACCGGGGCTGAAACTGTCGGCAAAGGGTAGCTGACTCCGGGCCAAATAGAGGCCCGGAAAAGGGCATCTGCGCTGAACAAAAATCAATAAAATGTATTTTTTTAAATAATTCAGGTGATTAGAGCTTATATTTTCTACTAAATAATCAACGTACATCATTGATATACGTTTTAGAATGGATGCGATGTTGCCTTCCCATGTTCTTCGTTTGCAATCGTTAGCTAAACAGCTGCGAACTGGACAGATTGGTGTTTTACTATTCTTTCCTTATTATTTTCAATTTCAACTTATTTAGGACTTTGTGCACAAGCTGTTTGTACTTGTGCACCGAAGGTTATGCCAAATTTTCATTTAACTGCATTTTCTACATTATTTTGAACGGATAAGCTTCGACGATGCTACTAAATCATTCACGGTATGATGTTGAATGAACATGAATTATTTAAAAACTATACAGAAGTCGAAATGTATTGTAATAGTGATAAAGAATAATAGGTTTATATAGTCCAGCTCAAGACCAAGGTTTACAGCTTTTTAAATTTGCAGCACAAAAGATACTGTTATTCAATTTTGTCCTGTAGCGTGAGAGATGTCTTTATGTATTTTTCATATAATTCAGTTTAATAAATACAAAATATTTATTTAGATTGACATTATCTTCACATAGAATTCATGGATCCCATTCAATGGGTCGAAAAGGCCCTGTAATATTATACGATAGAACATGCTGTATAATTATTTCTTTCTTTTTCTTATTAAAAAATATTGTGCAATGATAGCTTCGTTCTATCACTAGAAACAAAGCGAAAAGAAAAACTCAACCGCTCTTAAGGAGCTCACGCATAAAAAAGGATGAGTGTTAACCCTATTAACCAGACTGGCCTAGGTAAATATCAATTGTTACCAATTCTTATAACATAATGATAAAATGATTAATAAATATAAAAATTTGAAATGTATTGATATGAAGCGCACGTATTTTCGCTAAATCTTATTTAGCACTGCATTTGAGTGAAAATGAAAGATACTCACCTATGCTTTTCTCCTTGAATTCTTCAATTGTCCATATGCTGAGAAAGCACGTAATATCGTTCACTTTGTGACTTCCGGCCATTTGCTTGATGGGTCCATAACGTGCAATATTGTCCTCAGGGCAATCCAGTTCCAGTTCCATTTTACCTTTTTCCGCCGGCGAAATATAATTGATCTTCTCCTCTTCCGTGTTACCTTTCATATTGTACATAACTGCCTGAAAGAATGTTCTGAGTATATACCTAATCGATTGAGATAAATGAATACGGATCGATTATTGAACATAAAAAGATTGCAATTGATCATTGAAATTGGCAATTGCCAACTATGTATTGATTGGTGTTACATAACTAATACCACACCCCTCAACGGGCCGGGCCGGGCCGCACCCAAAATACTCTCTAAAATAGACCTCCGCCCCGGTATGGTCCGGCCAGTACGCGTCCGTGGTGGGCGGGATCGCATTTTCGAAAAAGGCGGGATTCGTGAACGGGATTCGGGATTGGAAAAAAATTTCCCGGCATTAGGGAGGGATTTTAACTTAAAAAGGTTCGGGATCCGGGATTCTGGAGGGATTCGGGAGGGATTAGACACTATACTAGTTGCCAAACTATATTCTATTTTCTATAACATTGTGAAGATTATGTCAATTGGAAAGTTGAAATGCTACTACATTTCGCATTTATCAATTTTTCGAATAACTGATAAACAACAAAAATAATCCTATTCTGAAGGTAGATATGGGAATTTCGCTTTCCGCATCCGCAATTGACCTCTGGACCGTACACCCCATTGACTCAAAACCAACCACAAACATAGGGTTCCCCCTTTACCTATTTTTTAAAGATTAATTTTCAAAGATTTTTCCAAATAACAACAATTTCATTTTAAAACCTCATCCCGAGCCGGGCCGAAAATTGAGAGATCGGACTAATTCTAACTAGCAAAAGCAATATCAACCCGTTTGAAAAGTATAAATTACCATCGCTATTATCTTATGTTCGTTCGAAGGAACCGGAGAGCAAGTAATGATCCTGGTATCGTCAAAGAAGTACTGTTCGTAATCTATAATAATGTAACATTTATCAAAACAATATTATATTGTATAACAATGTTTTCTAACCTTTTTTTTGAAAGTCAACTCACCAAAATACAAGCTACAATTTCTGGGTTCCTTGATGGGCTGGGCGCAATGTTCTGGTGCACCCATAATCGGGTGAACAGTCCACAGACCAAGTATTAGAAGAAAAGGAAGATGCATTGCTATGCAAATACCTCTCTCGCAACTTCTATTTAAGCCGAATTGTTTTCCCACATTTTGCATTTCTTTTCTGTTTCTTTATATTTTTCTCCATTGTTTTTGGTTGAAAATATTATATTATTAACATATAGAACACACAAGATTTAATTGATTTAATTGTGAAAGTGATCAATGAAGTTATATAGTAATTCACAAGCATACATTTCTTACTATTCTGCAGATTAATGCAGCAGTGAGTACGAGCCGGCCGCCGCACAGTTAGAAAACTGAATAGAATAGCCAGAATAGGCATTAAAAGGACACTAAATAAGAGTTTCATTT
>JAQGAV010000311.1:0-36978 GCA_034691345.1 Phasmarhabditis papillosa
CACTATGAAACATTTACTTTTGCTCTATTTTGACATGACGGTTGAGTCAAAAAGACCCAAGCAGGCCGGAGCAGGCCGGCCTGCCCTAGGCCAGGCCAGGCCCAATTTTTAAAAGTCGCAGGCCGGCCTAGGCCGGCCTATACGCAGCCCTGGCTATAATATTATATATAGGACTGTAAGAATGGGGGTTTTCTGGATAATTTACTGCACTTTTGTAGTTTTGCAATATAATGTACACCCTATTAGCAAATCAAAACGACCGACCCGTGGTCAAAAAATTTCAGCCTTAGTCGGACCGAGAAATTGGCACTAGTGTATATGACTAATTCAGTTGGAAATATTACTCGACGTAACTCACTTCACTCTTCATTTTGCTCTCAACGTCCTTCCATTGATCAATACCTTCTAAAAACAAAGCGACTGCTTCTTTGTAAGATATTTTGTTTAGAATTGATACAATACATTGATGCTAACTAGGGATTACATAAGCGCAGTTCGGGCTTTTGAGTATCTAGCCAGAATAATAAAACGATTGAAAGTAGATACATACTTGACGTGATCTCGCTCTTACTTTAGTACAAGGATGGGAGGACAAGGATATATTTAAAAACTTCACCCAGGACCCGTATCCAGAGACATATCCCGGGAGTACGTATCCCCCGTAATTTACCTCGCGGGATAATGTATACCCGGGGATAAATTGAAATTGCTATCCTGAGTCATTAGGATAAATTATGATGTTTATCCGCTGGGATAAACTGCGGGATAAATATTTTTGAACTATATTGCAACAGATTGAGCATACCTTTTTCAAACGGCAAGCAATATAAACATTAAAACAGTATTAAAAGCTAATATATATATAGTTTTATATTAATATGAAGTTTGTGATGGAAGGTCTCTTTTGGTTTCTATGTTATAATCTATTAAAATAATAGCTAAATAGATGAGTAGTTGTTATTGTAGGTCAAACAAACAAAAAAACTTATTTTCACTGCTTTCAAACGAATTGTTATTTAATTATTGCCGGGACTCCTGCTGAACTGTTGAAAAAAACAGAACTATACCTTCATACTTTTATTCTTCAAACTCGAAATTTTGAAAATGTATTTGTAATAGTTATGTTTGTTACGTTACTGTTTTGTTTTCTGAGGGTTATATTTTACAGCGGTTTGTTATTGATTGAATAGCTTTTGGTAATGATATACTGGTACGATTCACAGTCGAATTATACATATAGGATGAGTGTGGCGATGCTAACTTGAGTTAGTTATTCATACTATCATGATAAGAACTCAACTACCACGAAAAAATAGTCGATTTCCATAGAAAACTCAAAATATATTATGTGGAGATAAATTTATTCCTTTTTGACCCTTATTTCGTATTTATCCCCAATGGGATAAATGTCTCTGCGTACCAAATTTTCTGTTCTTGGGGATAAACATCTCTGCATACGGGTCCAAATCACTGGAAATTCTTGAATCATCTTGAAGACTTCATGCGACGTTCTAATCTTCCAGTTTACCTTTTTCTTTTATGTGAATACAAAAGTAATATTTTTCGAGTTTCCTCACTGAGAGTGTCAGATTTAGTATTCCGTAAGCCCAGCTATTATTCAAATATACTTTGTTGATTGTCGTTTCGCTGCTGGGTCTGCCTGTTCATTTCTACTACTTACTCGAACTGAGCGGCCCGGAACCTGCCGGCCCTATTTGCTATGCGCCGCGTCCGAATTCATATAGGGTCTTCCCCACATACCGAATGCGGATTTATTGTTGACTCCATAGACAATAACGGCAGCGGCAAGTAGAGCTACGATTAAATAAGAAATTATGGATAATGGCTGTATAAGACACTTCTTACAGCAACAGGAGCAACTGGAACAGAAGTATAATATAAACGCTATTTTTCTTATTTAAACCAGTTTTAGAAGTTAAAAGCTTTTTTTATTTTTTTCGCAAATCTCGGTTCTAAACTAACTTTTCGCAATTCTGTACACATATTTTAGTTGAAACGAACTCGGTTTCTGAAATTTGGGTTTGGTTTTGGCTCAGAGGTGGAGAGTGTGCTTTCTAATTGCTAGTTTCTGCAGCTGTATGGCCGGACCCCGGATAAAAATATTATTTTGGTTTAAAACCGCAGAAGGATCCAGTTGAACTCTATGACCACAGTGAAACCTTACTAATTCGATGTTCTGTAATGTTTCTTTAACCTACAAAGTAAGACAATTCCACAGAAGAACAAGCACTTCTCCGGCACAAGCGGTACACATACAACCGATTACAGCCTTCTCCCACGTTTTAGAATTCTAAAAAGTTAATTTAGTTTTTGTAAAGTGTAGACGTTTTATTATACTAATTTAAATATGGTCATATTCCAAGAAAGTGACCTTATTTAACTAGATATAAACTATTTGCTTTTAAAGAAATACGCTACAATTAACAGTCAATAAGATCTGTGGTGGTCGTATACAAGAAGGAACCCCTATAGTACCATGTGACCTTAGAATAGAAATCCCCACTGGGATTCCAAAATCGCAGCCTGATCATTCATTCTGGGTACGAAATGAGCACCTTGGGGTGTCCTACCCTTTTAGGGTGCGCCCAAGGGTCTTCTTGAATAGCCACGGGTGTTCTTTTATGGGGCGGCGCGGTGTCGGAAAGTTTCGGCCTGGTCCGCCAAGACACCTGCATTAGATTGGCAACGCGGTATGAGTGTTTCCGGAGTGTTATATAAAAATAGATGGTTCGTAAAATTTAAGAATCCCAATCGAAATGAAATTTACAGTTCCTTTAATACCGATTTAATCTTAAGGTTTGACTGACTCTATTTCGTATATTCTCATCCCCTAGCTATCTTTGTTCTTTTCAGACAACTGTTCCCTACCTTCCACCAATCATCGCAGTACTTGTTTCCGTCTCCGGAGGTCTTCCGGTCGTCTCCAGGTAATCGACATAGAAACGGTAGAATACCCTGATTCTCAGGAATGCTCATATTCTTGATATCCGCACGAACCTCCTCAGAGAACTTGCGCCAACCTAAAAAGTCGAAAGTATAATTTAGAGCCTGTACTCATGTAGTGATAACATTTATTTTAAAAAATCTATTTACGGTAAAAGCCAAGAATAATAGTGCTTTGTGCTAGAAAGAATGACTTTGTGTTAGCAATATTTTATATATATATTTTAAATCTTATTTAATCAATAGTGACAATTATTTAAGTATTGGTAATAAGTAAACTTCGTCAAGCCCCGAGTGGATGTTTCAAATCAATGTGAAGACCCGATCAACATCTCACTTATAAGAACTGGTTTTCCAAATGTGCCCAATGGTTTCTTTATTAAATTCCAACCCTAAGCCCTGTCTTATTTTCATTATTTTTCTAGAATTACCAACCTGGTGTAAATATTGCGACTACTGTTAGCACTAAACAGGCAAACATAAGAATGCCAAATATGATCTGACCACAGGATGAAAAACACATTTTAATGCTAAAAAGGTATAATTTGTAAAGAAAGAACTCATATAGAAATTACAGTTTAGAAATGTTTAAAACTTATATGCTAAAAACAATTTCTAGCTGAGTTACGCTAAGAAATTAAGTAATTTATAATGATGTTCCAGCAATTATTCCTTTAGGAAAACATATATGATTTAAACAGGGTTGGCAAAAGTGGGCGCAGACCCGGGCCGTAATTTTACGAAGAGGGGGCCGGCCCTCACCTAAATTTTGAGAAAAAAATCTGATAATTCGCAATAGTGGGGCCCAGTTGGACCGATCCGGGCTGAAGCGGGCAGAGAACTTTTCATAGGAGGTCAAATATAGCTCGGGAAAACAGAAATAGTTAAGTCAGAAATATTTAAATCAAATGGAAGAATAAACTAATAAGTTAAATAATTCACCATAAAACCTTTCGACTCCGCAAAAGGTAAACTTAGAAAAACTAGAGAAATAGCTTGGTTGTGCTAATTGTTGCTAATAAATTAGTAATGCAGCAGGACCTATGGGGAAATGACTAGAGAATAATTCCTATAGAAAATGAAATGTTTTAAAAAGTTTAAAAGAAATGCAAAATCTATAAGAATATTCTAAAGATATATTATAAGAAAGAAAGTAGAAAACTCATGACAACTTCTAGCAACGTTTTCCATTTCCCAGAAAAAGGTGGCGATTTTCGCCAGTTCCGTCGTCTGCAATCTTCGAGGTGTTCTTCTATTCAAAGATGAGAGTTAGAATAAATTATTGTTTTTCCCTTTAAATGCTCCTGGCGCTTGCCAGGGGTCGGAGCAGAGGTGGTTATCCGGCCGGCCCGGACCGGCCCGGCCTGGGTTTCAGAATTTCAGGCCGGGCCGGTAACTATCTCTGGGTGGTAGTTTAACGGACCGCTGGCCTTTCATTGCTACAACTAGCGCTTGTTATGCACTAAGATTGACAAATAAGCTAAAAATGGAAGCTTTGCAAGGCTTATTTTGTATTCAAAACACGTCTTTTAAGAAAGAAAGAAAATCTTAAATATTCAATGGTTTAGCAAAAAAAAGAATTCGAAGTATAGGTTGCACTAAAAACCATAGGAATGCTATCACGGTGGTTAAGCTACTCAGTCATAAAATATGTCCAGAATACTTTTGTGAATACTGACAAAAATATTGGCCCCAGACCCTGTCCGGCCTGGAAATTACCACTTAGCCCACTAAGAATGCTTTTATTTACATACTAGTACTTTAAACTAATAACTAAATAAATATAAACTAAATAATAGTCCTTTATACATCCTGTATAGTTATTCTATACAGCTGGTTGTCACATATGGCTTCGCAGCCTTTCGTAGCTAAGGCTCGATTTGGCAATGCACACACATTCATATATACACGTGGATTCATGTACATCTCTTTTTATATATTTTCGCATTTCTCTTTTGAGTTACTAACTAGAAAACCTCATCCATCACCTAGGTATTGAGATTTTTCGTGTTTCAAAATGGGTTTGTCGACCTAAACTGGGCTGAATTTGCACGTAAAATAACGAAACAACACGAAGTTAGCATAAATTAGAATTTCTAGAAGAGAAAAGAATATAACAGGGAAGTATTTGGTAGAATGAATCTGTATTATGATAGTTAGTATCAGTAGATATTATTATATATATTCAATGGAAGACCGTTTGATACTTTTAAATAAATTTTGAAATCAGTCATGTTAGAAACGTATAGTTCTTCTATAGGCTAGCTGACCCAATTCTGAAGTCAATACCTTAAAAACTTCGAAGGCGATTCGAAGAATAACAGCGTTTTTTTAAAGTTGTGATTGAGAGTTGTGAAGATCTGACTGTGATTGACGGAACTAAAGTTTTGTTGTTATACTGTTTAAAATATCTGATTTCCGGAACGGCTCATATAAAAAAGACTCCAAAAGTTGAAAATAAAGAAGACAAATTTATTTTTGATGTATATAGATGACTGTTTTCAGTTCCTATTGTACCTTTCTAGAGACCGTGCTTACTCACTGCAATTACGGGGCAAAATGAGATCAGACTCGTGCTCCGAGCAGGGACTGGCCCTGTTTTACTGGTTTTTTTTTTTGCAAAAAAACGATTTTTTGATTCAACTAATTCTTGTATAACACAACAATCGCAACCCTCACTAAAAAGCTCTTTCTTGAAAGAAAACTACCAGTTTCCTTGAATATAGTTACGGTTTTTGGCCATTTTGTGAAATAATCTTATATCTAAATCAGTTTTATGTGAATTTCAGTTTATCATATTGCATACGCAATATCACAACAAGAGTGTGTGATGTTATGCTGCAGTGTTATATATTATTTGTCTGCTGTATTGTAAAAGAGAATAATCGACAGAAGCTCGTAGAACGAGCTAAATGTACGTTTGGCCTATAATGTGTACCCATGTCGAAATCATTAGAAACTAAGACTATAATATACAAGTATATCCATGTATTACTATATTCAGTCAGTCATACTCTTGGAATATACATTCTAATTAAACCTTACACGGTGCACTAATTCATTGTCTGATTCTAGAAAGTTCCCTATTTCCCATTTAAATTATGTTAACTTTGTTACAAGTTTCTTTTAATAATAAACTTGTATTTTAAACGGCCCTTTGGTTACACAGCTGTTTAGAATAAAATTTCCACGTTTTGGAAACCTTCTGATTTTAATTTGTTGTAATATCTTATTGTTAGTAATTAAAGCATAAAAATATTCGAAGTTGGTTTAAACTAAACTAATAAAAGAATAGTACAACTACAAAAGACAATAGTATAACATTCTACAAAGTTTCTCACAGATACTACTTCTTTTCTCTTAAGATTTTTATAAATACTTTTCATAAATATCTTTTTGTAAATGCAAAATTGTTCTGCCGTGCTGTCCCATTTGGCAAAACACCATCCCCACGAGTATCACGGCGGGTCTGTTGGGAAAAACCCTGGATTTCTCATTTACTTGAGACTCTTTCTCGTGGTAGCATGTTTCTATCACAAAAGTTCCAAAACCAGAAAGGTAAGCTATTAGTTTGAAGGCAAGTGGTAAATTCACAATGCTAATGAAAGATATAAATATAACTTATATTATATAAGCAAAATTAGAAAAAAAGCGTATATATGCACATATAATATAATATTACCTATAATTTTCTTTTTGTGGTCGATCTTCTTAGACTGTGGAATCTCCAGTTGAACATAACAATAGCCAGATGGGGATCTCTAATTTAAACATTAATATTAAAGTGTTTGTTTAAGTATTTATTTAAAAAAATAAGAGTTGCCATAAAACCAAAGTTTTGCAAAAAAACAACGAAAAATTTATCCTAAAATCGGCTACCTCAAAGTATATTACCGCGTATATAATTTCTTCGAAGGCAACGCGGATAAAGTTTGGTCCTCCAAGATCTCGGTCTATATATCAAACAGAACTATTCATGGCACCTAACTACATTGTTCCCAAGCATTCATTTACCGCCAATTACAAAAGAATGATGTTACTGGAGGGGGATACGAATATTGCGCGTTAGCATTTGCGCGCGCCGAAGTCGACTCTCAAAAAGTAAGTTTGCTTAAGTTATTCTGATCATTAGCTTACTATCACCTGAAGTATTTGCTTTTTATCCATACACGATAATCGCCGTAATTGTCACCTCTTGTTGGCTGGCAAAGCTTCGGACCGGAGCTAAAAATTCGTAGAACTATTTTTCATTCAAAGATAAAATTTAAGGAGGCAGCTGCTTACGGCTGCTCTCCTAACGCAACACAGCTCCCAGTTTATCACTGAGAGCTGTGTTGTCGGAACGAAGTCGAAATACATTACTTATAAACAAATCCAAAGGAAGACACCCCTGCATGCAGCGTATATGTGATGGGAATTGCACACGAGTGAGAGAGCAAACTAATGCACGGACGGTGCAGAGGGCGCAGAGACAACTATCAAAGCCGTTTCTTGCTTATATAATACATGGGACTACCAGAGATAAGAACTGACTAAAAGGGAACCGTTGAAAACGGAAATGGCAAATTTAGAACTATGTGGTAAAAATGCTCTAATGATGATACATTTCTGCAGTTTATGATATTATTAAAAAACGCTGAAGAGAGCCTTTCTAAAATCGGTAATGCCATTTTAAACATGAAATATATCTATATTTTCCATCAATATTGCTATAAAAACTGGAAAAGTAATTTAATAAACAAATACATATTTATTATTTATTATTTGCATTAGAGCGCTACAAACGGAGCTTACATTATAGGTATTAAAATTGACAATATATTCTAGAATTTACCATTAGAAGAGCAATATACCTTTGCTGAAACAGACTGAGTAATACCACTTGTCAAGTTTCCTATTTGTGCGTAAACTTTATAAAGGAAATTCAGTTACCGCCTGTAGTGACGTTACTCGGAGGATCATAGTCAAAATTACTAAGCAAATGTATATTTCTGTAATAGTAATTATTCATTTTAGCACTTTCAAAACAAAAGGTTAGTGAAAAGATTGAAAAGTTAGCATAACTTTGACGCTTTTACAGCAAAGTTAAAAGAGAAAATAGATCTGTTAATCTCTTTCTCTTTTTCTTTAACATACCTTCGCATCTTGATTCGGGATTTCAAAGAGGGTAGATTTTTCACTCCGGGAAATTCTTGTCGGTTCCAGAATTCGGTATTTAGCAAATGTTTTCTATTACTTTATAACGTTATTTAAAAGTATTATATTTCCTGTATCACTCGTATTACAATACAATGCTATAAGAAGCTTAATACCCTATTTATATTACACATCTAGATATAAGTTCTGTTTTGACTGTTCCAGAATACATTTGTTAATCCAGCACTGTTTTTCCATCCGTATCACTTTTTCCGGTGCCGCCACTCAATTTTCATTTCTTTTAATAATAATTTTATATATTAATTGCAAGAAGAAAACTTAGTTATTAATTTTTATTCACTTTCTAATGACAAACTTTTGGTTTTCTGGGGAAAAAGTAACATTTGGAGAAAAATGAAGACAAAAATAGTAAAAAAGCAATAAATACTTTGGTTAAAGTATTCATCTTTCACAAATAAAAGATGTATAATAAGATTCAAGAGTAATAACGGAGTGTTAAAATAAAACTTGTTGAAATTGTTTCGAAGTTTCCCAAAATAAGAATACTCCATTATTACTCTCGGATCTACAATATGCAAATTGTTAAATATTATGAATAATCTTCTTAATTCAATAAAATACAAAAAAAACTTTCAATATTTCTCGAGTAAATTTAAAGACCCGTCTGGTAATGGCAAATCACAATCAAAAATGGATAAAACTGAAGTTTCTGAGGAAGTTTTTCAGTTTAAAAATAGGGTTTTTGGAATGAAATAATGGAGATACAATCATGTTAGAAGCACCACGAGGAAGAAAGAAGAAAAGGATTTTAGAAGATATAATTATTAAAATATAGGAATAATCTTAATATGTATTATAGAAGTTGCGTTGTTTAATAAGTAATAATGGAAGATCAGTATAATTTCTGAATTTAAAATAACAATTAGTATCGAATATCATGTCCCATTTTTTAAATGAACAAGTACTGGATGATAGAATCGGCCTTAGGAGGCTCATCTCGGAGCAATTAATTGTTCATTATGAAGATAAATTGAGTTTTCTCTTCAGAAGTAGGTAGTTATCGTCTCCAATGGGATTTTCTTTAGTTCCGGAACCTTGTTCCATCTGAAAAATAACATATAAAAACATAGTCATAGTCATTGAAGTCATTTATTATATGAGAACTACTTTGTTTTTTTGAGATTCGGCGCCTCGCCAATGTGGTCATTTGAAAAGTCCATTTTACAGATAGTACTTCTGATTATAATCAAATCACAAGATTTAATTAACTTATGGAAAAAGTTTCATTTTCCTAAATTTAATAAATCGTTTCTACTTGTATAACACATTTATCCCAACTTTGTTGTTTCTCGTAAAACTTATTCATTATTATTGTATTATTGCATTTTGACATAGATATTATTATTTATAGGGGCGACAGGTGTATTTATTAATAAAATTAAATTAGATTTACAGCTGCTGGCTGTGATTTCATCAACAACAATAAAGATATTCAATGAATTCCATACAAAATGGGTTCAGGCATATCTCGGTTATTAATTCTTAACATACTACCTTATATCTACTGATCATTTCAGGAATTTCTAAACGTACAGTACGATTATCCGTGTTACTGAATTTTAAGAGGATTTCCCAAGAATAGACAGGTTTTAATGTGTTTCCTGTACACTGCAGCAATAATCATACCGTACCCGCCAACTATATTTATAAACTAAAGTATTTATAAACTAACCGAACTAGTATAAATAGCAATCGCTTCTCTATGTGCTGATTCTATTGAGAAAGTTGCTCCAAGAACTTCATCTAATGTAAGAATTAGTCGTTTTCTGTGAACTTCTTGTAGATCTGGTTCTAGATGTTTTCCTTCTAATATCGGCGGTATCGGACAAGTTCCCGGAGGAAGGGGTCCTCCATTAGAAAGACAATTCTTCCATAGAGTTAGCGTGTCTGCGTGCTCAAGTAGAAGCACCTAAAAAAGGATAATTATTTATTTTCAACATAATTATTACTGACAGCAAGACCAATGGCGCGGTATAAAAAAAATGTTCATTCTTTAAAATAACACTAAAAACAGTTAATGTAATTCCAAATTCAATCTCTTTTGATTTATGTTACCCGAATCAGACAATATCATACATATCATATTTCTACGTGGGTGGTTTATAGGAAATATTTGTTATTTTCCTATGCAATTGCTCTTGTAAACACAGGATGACAAATAATAATAAATGCTAAAATCATAATAGTTTGAATTTACGGCTTTCTTCGAACTTATCAAAGAAAAATGGCCAAATTGATCACTTTCAGTGTTGTATTGGTTCGAAGTAGGCTGAGTTGGATAAAAGTTCATTTCGAATTCCGCTGTTGCTTAAAATTATAAAAAGCTTACATGAATTGCTTCCATTTCCCTTTCGACATCAGTTTCAAAAAGATCATTTAGCTCAGTCTTCGAGTTCATACGGCGAACACGGTTCTTTTGTCGGTCTATTGATTGCAACCTGGAATATTAATAGTTTATTTTATAAAAATGCATGCACTTTTCAAAATTTACAATAAAAAATATACAATTCTTTACAATAAAAAGTGAACCTAGTTGTAACTAAATATTAAATAATGCGAACTAACCAATCATTTGCCTCTATAGATGAGCTTGCTTCTAAAGCAATTTCTTCTGTTTGAGTCTTTAAAACTAAAACATTTCTGTTTTCTATTGATGAAGAACGAAGTTCAGAAAGGTTAAAAGAACCTTTAGGGTTGAGTTCGCCTGAAATGTTATTGCTTTAATAAAACTACCTGGCCTAATTTTAATATTCAGTATCTTTAAAAAATCTGAAAGTCAACTAACTTATTGCTATGCAAAATAATTTGTAATAAAATTTAAATAAAGTTATAACATGAAAAGCTATTATAAAGTGAAATTCCAACCTCTATGGCTTTTTTGCCACAAGACTTCTGAATCGGTCAGGATTACGTATCTCTTCTTCTGGTGTAACATCTTTCTCCAGGCGGGCCTAGTCCTCGTGCGGGTCTCGAGCAGATATCTAAACCGGTTACGGTAACTCTGTATTTTTCTGTATTGCTTACCCTTCTTTAAGTACAGTAATACTCTCTGTGCTAATGGATGCATCAGCTGCATGCAGTGATACTCTGTCTAAGAACCTGCACATCAATCCGCGGTGAACAACGTCGGTTACTTTATCGAGAATGGAACACAACCAGGGTTCCTGGAGAAAAAAGCACTAGATCTTTTTATAAGAAATAAGTTTTAGCAGAAAGAGATGTTTTTATTTTAATAAATGTTAAATGTTACATACCTTTGTGCTAAGGGTTTGTTCACTAACACAGCAGTTTGCTAGTCTTTGTAGCATTTTAGACAGAAGGACTAATGTTCTCGCTACACGGGGTTCCTATAATAAACAAATTAGAATCCTATTAAACAAAACCATAAATTATCACCGATAAATTTATAAATTATTGTTCATTATACTTGTTGGGTGGCATGATAGTATGTGGGTGTTTTTTAAAAATGAAGGGAAATCTGCCCATTCCTCGAAAGTTCGAACTCAACGTCAAATCAGATTCTGTCTCCCAGAATATAATATGTATTCTATTTAGTTAACTCACCGGTTGGTCTCGTTTTAATCCGAAACTCTTGGGATTCAGGATGGCTGCCGCAAAGAATCTCATAATGATAAATGATGAAAGGGCGAGACGCTCCATCTCGAGGCGGCCTACAACATCGGTAAGAGTTACTGTAGCTATAGATTACTGTAGTTAACATTACAATATATTTTTTAAATAAAGGATGGTATTTGCCACTATCGGTCGGATTTGTGGTTCCTTTCTTAAAGTCTGTGATCTTGTGAATTTTATTCAAAAGAATGAATACGTATTAAAATTACAACTTTTACTTTAAATTAGTATATTAATATATAATATACCTGTTTTATCGCCTACAACTCTTCTTAAATCGGATAGGATAGTTTTTAAAGGCATTGGACACCGATTTGCACTTTCTACCACACGTGAGAACGTTAGCGAGAAATAGTAGAGCAGGTTGTCCTGAAAATAAAAACAATTTAATTGGTTGAGATTTAAATTATCTATCTTGGATAGGTTTCAAGAGAGATATCAAGTATCGACTCTGAAGATAAACCATTGGCAGTACTACTAGAACTAACGGTTTTAGTCTTTATATTATATTATTATTTATATCCATCATGAGCGTTCGTTTCTTGCTAAAATACGGCGTTTGAGACATACAATATATCAATAACTTTTATTCTCTACCAATTCCAGCTCCAATTACTTTATTTATTATGTTTTTCTCTAAACCTCCGCATTCTTTTGTTTTTCACAAATATTTTCATTCTTGGTTTCGCCGCTCTCCGCCGATATTTCGTCATTGCTGATGACTCAAGTCCGAATGGCCGAAGCATATAAACAATCATCTTTTTCCCGGATCTTTGTGGTTTAATACTAAAAAACTGCCTAGATTCTATCAAATTCCGCGCAGTTTTGTCCGAAATGTCAAACATTTTAATCCGGATAAAGAAAGTCGACAATAAGAAAATGTAATTTCAGATGTCCTAATTCAAAGTTGCTCACTAAAACTGGTACGGACCAGGTCAGGGTACATCCAAGTTTCTTTTGGTGAAAATAATGTTCACAATCTCGTTGCACAATTTCGCTGTTCATAAAGTTTTCTTTATAAATTCAAGAAAACCCTAATCTTAATCTTCCAAGCCTGCCTTTTTCTAGTTTTCTTCCGATATTCGTCTATTTTTTGCATGGTAGAGACGCATAATATGTACATAGTGGATGTTATTTTGAAAGTCAAGTGCAATGAGGAGGCGGAAAACGAAGTCTTCAAATACGATAGGGGGATAGCCAGTAAACAAAGTTTGTTATATAAATAGAGGGTTTCATTTTATGTACTATTATTAAACTAACTTTTAAAATAAATAAAATAAATAGAAAACATATCGAAGTACTAAACTTGATTCAGTTTATCAACCATAAACTATGAATTCGTTTCCTTACTTCCTAGTAGACAAAACTTCATATAGCAACCTAGACCTTAGAAAAGGAATCTTTTTCAAGAAGGTAGTGAGTGACATTTCCAATCAGACAAAGTTCTTTAACTTATAAAGTACCTCCATCCTTTACAAGACTACAACTTATTCAGCATCTTGTAATACGAGTCTTATTGGCAGCTTACTACTGCTAAAAGTCCTACTCCCGGTTGAACTTCAGTTTGAACTCCTCTCACCTCGTGACGTATGTTCCTTACCTCGGAGCTCCTGTTGGTCTATCCCCCTCATTCCGATTTGAGCGCATTTTGGTGTCGCGGAAAATGATTATGTATTCCGGCACTCATACATGTATTTGTGTATCTCTTAAACTATTCAAATAGACACTGAATATATTGGTTTTTGAACTGAAATAATGGCCGCCGGACCACCCACTGTGTAGTCCAATTAAGTAGTTAGAGATTTGGGAAGCAGTTGTAAACATTTTAAGGAAGTTTCCAAAGATTCAGAAATTTTCGAGCTGAATCCCGGATGCTAATAACCAGGGGGACTTGGCCAAAACCTGCCCCACCATCCACGATTTAGCGTTAAATTTAGAAATATTCTACTCCAATACCGGTAATGAAAAACTAATTTTAAAGTTGAATGGTGGATAATTAGTACAGACTTTCCAATTTGTTCAAGTTGAACCCATAGTGCTAAGTTTTTAACCCGGAAATCAAGAATTTGAACTTGTGAGCTCTTTATACTCGTTTAGATCTTATACTAGAAATCCACTTGAGAACTCACTCCCTGAAATTGCTTCTCAACATTTTTATTTACCTAAAAGACAAGAAGTAGTACTATAGTACTAGAATTAACTTCCATGATCCACAACCTTAGAAAACTTTAACCACTGGGGTTTCTTGACGTCATCTCTATATTACCCACACTCCATTTATACAATTATACCTACGTTCCACCTGAATTTCAAAGACGACTACAAATTCAAAAGAAATACAATGTTTTTAGACTACATTTTGCGCCGACGGCGTTCGAATTTCTTCCCGCCACCCCCTACGTAAACTTCTTGTGCGGTAGAGTGTGAATGAGCCAGCCAGAAAACGCCCACGATGAAAACAAATAATGAAGAACAGCATCAAATTAACAGAGACAGATGATCTCAGATCAGACTGGAGAAATTGGAGATGTGGTGGTGGGAAAAAGAAGTAGCCGGGGCGAATAATAATAGGAAAGCAGACGATATAAATAAAATATAAATAATTTAAACTATAAATAAAAACGCTATTACTTATGGGAACGCTTTAGTTCCTTACGATTGAATACGCCAACTTTAGGGAAAAACCGGGGTTTACCAGATTAAAGTCAAATAACTCTTGTTAGTGTTGTTGTTGTTAACATACTAGACTTACTAGATCTAATGAATTAGTACACTCAATCAGACTTCGTCTTTTTTGTTTTAACCCTAATCTCAGCAATATTTCTTATTCCACTCTAGCATACCGTATTTTTCTCCAACGTTTCGCCTGCTTCCAGTCTGCTAGGGTCGATCTCGCAACATTTCCGTTCTTTGTATATCTGAAAGTCTTTATTATTATTATAAATACAATAATGATAATAATAATTATTATTATTACTAAAAGTATGGTAAACTTATATAAATAAAGTTCAATATAGTTAACTAACCCTGTCAATGACTGGTTTTAGGGTGCTGACTAGGTAAGAGTGTCCGTAAACCTTCAGAAGCTCGTAAAGCATTTTTGAAGCTAAGGACTGGCTTCGGAAAAGAGTATTACCATCTCTGAAATAATTGATTTTATTATCTTAATAACTTGAATATATTTAAGTAAATAACATAAGTTATGTGATCTTCTAATGTGTTCGGCGCAAAATTTGATGCCTCAACCAAAACTTCGAAAGGCTCCGTCCACACAAATCCCCCAGTTTAGGCTTATGCTTTACGTAATTAAAATAGTTTATTGTAAATGTATACAAGCTTGCTAAAGAAGGAAGTAAATTGGCTTTTCTGAATGTATTGCTTGTGGTGTCATTAAATAACTGAAGCGATGCAGAAAATTATAGATTAAGCGCGTGGGTGGACGAGGTGTTGAAGCAAGTGAATCGGCATCAACTTTAATCAAAAACATTACTCATATATATGGAAACTTTAGTTAATAAAAGAATACAGACTGTTTAGACAGGGTATAACTATTATATGATGAATTTAGAAAAAAGGTTAGTAAACGCTGATACTTATTTACATTTAAAAACATTGTAGTACACTTTAAGGCAAAATCAAGTCTGAGAAGGCAACTTGTTAGTTTAAACATTATCAATTAATTGAAACTAGCATCTGGTTTAGATAATAAACCTTACAACTACGATATCATCGTCTAGCTTGAGAAACCAAATTCATAACTCTATTGCACACTATCATATTATGGCAACTATTGAATACCAGTAAGTTATCTTATATATTGAAACTTTCTAAGCTTTTTTAAGAGAAAATATGCAACCTCTATCAAATTTTAGGAATCATCTATTGAAAGAGGTTATTTCCTTAGTCAGACTCACTGGCATTTCTCAATTTCCGATATATATAGAGTGGCCAGAAGAGGGCGAAGGTCCTTTGAAAAGGCAAGAGCTTGTACCAGAGGTCGTGCTAGAACACCTAGATCAACCTAAAATGTAATATAAAGATTAAAGAATAATAATATTATATAGTTTTTACATAATCATAGTACATCCGTCTCTTGATGCCGTTTCAATACTCATTTTGCGCTCTTTCAATTGGCCTTTTGTACAAAACAATTGTATTCGTCTTAAACCAATTGCATACATCAACATACTTTAAATTAATATAATAATTAAATAAATAAAGTTTACAAACTTACTTTAGGTAGGTTCTCTAGTAGGGATAGTAGTGATGCTGAGTGCGGTTGAACAGATAACGAAGACCCAATTGCAGTCATTAGGGGTCTAGAAGAATAAATATTAATAAAAATATTTAAGTTAATAGTTTAAATATTAATTTAATTAAAGAAATTGTTAAGAATTACAGGAATGTGAAGACCATAAGAAAATTCAAATAAAATTGAGGAAACCATATACACAGAGGAAAAAGATTCCATTTATGAAATGAGCTAAACAGGCAGAAACCTCATAACCTCATGTTTGAAATAACAAAAATCAGAATCTAAGACAAAAATAAGTGATTCTACAACTTCGATTACTGTATAGTGTTCCTAGTTGAAACCTCACAAAATACAGAAATCATAATAAAAAGCTTAAAAAAATGGAAAACAAGTCCAACAAGAGCTCTATGGAAGCCCGCAACCGAATAAGAACCATATCTCGAGCTTCATTCTATTTTTGGCGTTCGGCCAGCAAAAATGACTGGGCGGACCGGAAGGCCACGCCCCTTTTGGGGTTCATTCTGGCTTTAATAATTAGCGAACGAACGTAAACAGCGAGCTAATGAAGGATGAATAAGAAAAAGCAACTGGAAATAAAAGAACCAAAAATGAACAAAGAATGGTGATTAACACAGTTGAGGTGGTACGGCAGGGCTATTTTGGATCAGAAATGAATGAATATAGTCCGGATTAATCAGCAGTTACTATATCATATAGTCTTAATGAGACCAAAACAGCTCGTCCATAAACTTACCTACCCAACTGGGCAGGTCATCCGAATGAGGTATTGTCCGGTAGGTATACTGTCTGGAAGTGTCCGCCCACCGAGCGTGTTCGTAAATAAGATGTTTGATTGTATAATCAAAGTTAAATAGTAAGTGAGTGAAAGTAATATTATGCTAGTCGCATTTTACACGCCCTAAAGCAATAGTTCGATTATTTCCATTGTATTTGCACACTAAAGAGAGTATTAAATACTGTAGTTTGCTATCCTGAAACGCCTTTTCGTTATTTAAATCTACGCAAAATACAGTCAGATTTGTAAAATATCTTCGGATAATAAAGATAACAAACTAACATATTTCAAATAAAGTTATGCAAAATAACACAAATATACTGTTTACAAGTTCTATAAAATGGGCGTGTCCACAAATTGCAAAATTGCATGTTTTACTGTTTTTGTATTGGCCGAAACCGCATAACAACGCTGCTGATTCATAATATTCTCAGAAGAAAATAAACTAGTAAACTATACTTAGATTATATAAGGTGATTTGGTAGTTTCCGGGTTCCGGGAGGGGTTTCGAAATACAAAGAAAGTTATAAATATAATAGAAAGCTTCTCCATTGAACGGGTAGTTCACGATTAAATAATAAAAATATAACTGAATACAAACCATAGACCGGGATCGCAATAGTAAGTCATTTCGAGAGTTTAAGATTCAGAATTCTCAGAAAATATACATCTTCTTTCATATATGTATACTAATTCGGGGTTCTTTGGAATAACTTTAGACTATAAAAACTCGTATTAATATATCTTATTCTTACTAAAAGCCTTAAAATAGTATATTTATTTATTCAATACGAGTCATTTTTCAGTTCAAATAACTATTTATCTTTTAAATGACTCGCCGCTGTATAATTTCTCATTGAGATATATAATTAGAAATTAGATAAATTCCGTAGAAAAGGAATAAAATAATGTAATTTAATATATTTAAACAAATAGAAAAGAACCTACTAGGAAAACGGGCCGAAGAAAAATTAACGCCATATCGAGTTACAAACAGACTCAGTTACGAAGAAAGAGCAATATGGAATATAGAGAGTTGTATAAGATATTTTTGTATTTAAGATTATAAATAAGTTATTGTGGAAAGGAACACAACTTAATAAGGAGAGATCATGACTTCATTGCATAATCTTGGTATAACATAGGATTTGAAAACTGTTAACTTCTTTCAAAATATAACTTGCAAAATTACAATACAAAAGTATTAAGGGGCACTGTTCAATACTTCGTTATATTCTCCATAATACTTTATAAAACTTAATATTTTTCATATCGAACATTTAAACGAGTTATAATAATAAATACATCTACAGCACGTCACAATTCTTTTTCCTTGAAATTCCACTAAAAATGGGAAAATTGTCTCGAATAACGGAAATGTAGCGTAAATTAGCAGCGTTTAAAGAGTTATCGAAGGGGTGGAAACGCCCCCCTAAACGACAAAGATTAGTAAAAAAATTAGAGGAAAAAAGTTTAGTAAAGTTTATAAGAATAAAGATTAGAAAACACGACCGTGCCTGACTTATTCTGTTCTTCTAAAAATCTGGCCCGAGTATCCGAGGGACGAGAGAGGTATCCGGAGTGTTACGAAGTTTTGTTTGGGATTTCGGTAAAACAGTTTAATCTACCATATTTATTTAATATTCAATTGCTTTGTTACTACTCGTCTTTGGTACGAACTATAAGCTGAGAATAATAATAATAAAAATATTCTGTTTTAGGCTTAAAAATGACATATTTACCTCGAAATGCCGCATATTTCCGGTCAAAAAGTCAGTGTTGGCGCAAAATAAAGGTAAAAAAATGTAAAATCTACAAAATATGAATATTATTCAAGATAAGAGTCGGAAACGAAGGGAAATGTGTTCTGCATTTCACATTGACGTAAACATACAATTTATAGAACGAGAATATTCAAATTATATTATATACATATATTTATATTGTGTTACACATAATCATAATTTATGCTGTTTATCGTTGTTGTAACGCAAATTGTATATGAAAAGACAATTTTGAATAATTATCAAAACAAGAAAAGTTAAGAAAATTATAGTTTACTAACTTCACTTAATCATAATTTACATGATTGAAATTATGAAGCAAAACTTACAAGAATAAAAAATAAAAACAAAAAGAAAATTGTATCCTGAGGGGCTAAAATTTGTAAAATGAGGTTCAGAACCCAGCATACGTCGGCAAATTCCAGGTGATATCAAACTCATGTTCAAGTACATCACGATATGATAGTACGGGGGGGGGGGGGTAGTACAATATATAAAAGGGTATTTGGTAAGAAATAAAACAAATCTGCTAGTTAATCTTATGCCAAAACATCTTCTATAATACCATGTTACTGGTACAATTATTAAAATTAACTACAGTAGGCCTTATTCATTCCACAAGGAACCTTTATGGACATTTTCACACCCTCTAATTACAAAAGAACCCTGCAGAATTTCAGAAATTCGCACAAAAGTTGTTTTTTTCTCAAGAAAAGAACCTAAATTGAGGCCGGAACTGACGTATCGCAGCTGCTGCAGCGAGTTATAAACAGACGGGTGGTCGTTCTAACGGAAATGAACAAAAAGGGGCGGGGCTAGTCCGGTAGAAGAGGTTCCCGCAACGAAAATGGAAAAGATTATAGATAAGAAGTCCTTTATGAAAATGACTGGTGGAATGATTGGAACAGTGCCAAGTGATCAGAAGGCGGAAAATCGATATACGGAAAACTGTTAAAGATATATTGTAGTTTATTATTATATAGACGTTAAGCGCAGTGTTAAATTGGTTTTTAAAAGGAGCGGGAATTTAGAAAAGCTCGTTTTTCAAAATTCTCAACTCTATAGTGTTCGAATAGGAGTTTAACCTTTCTTTCATTTTTATATAAAACTCTAGCTGATCACAAACTTTAAATAAAAGCATAATGAAATCTATGATTCGTTGAAATCGAAAAGTCCGAAAACTGGTAATAAAAGGGTGGAAATGGAGTTTTTTATTTTATATCGAGTGTAGAAATAAACCGAAACTTTTATAAGAAACTTAATACAACAAGTACAATTTTAATGTTATTAATCACTAGGAGGTTTAACCAGAAAATACGAAAATCCGTTAAACTCAAAATCTTGTAGTTAACTGGAAATGTATTGTATTCGCAGG
Organism: Phasmarhabditis papillosa; assembly: GCA_034691345.1. Lineage (NCBI taxonomy): Eukaryota > Metazoa > Nematoda > Chromadorea > Rhabditida > Rhabditidae > Pellioditis > Pellioditis papillosa. Next base: position 20,025 of record JAQGAV010000311.1, read on the forward strand.
TTTTCCAGTTGGAAATAGAACGAACTTAGCTTAAAAGAAAACTCTTTCTTGCCTTTTAGTCTTCTAGTAAAGGAACTTGACTGAGAACGAGTTACCACCATAGTTTCTATATTCCAATAAAACTTTCCACTAAACTACAAAACTGATTTTTTCCTCAAACAAGTTTGTATCTTTTCCGATGGAATTATAGTCGGCTGGTTGGTTGAGCAGATGGCCCACCCACAATGAAAACCACGAGGGTTAGAGAGGTGAAGAGAGTGAAAAGACAATGGTTTAATAGATAGACTAGACTGAGGAATATAGAATGTTTCAAGTCTAAGATCATTATAGTTCATCTTTTAATAATCAGCTCTCGGATAGCAATTAACAAACTGAATGCACAAATCAGATAAGACTAATTTAAGTACCTACATAATAAAGACGACTAGTTCATATAAAGTTTGTCAAAGTAATCTACAAACTAATAAAGTTATATAAAAATAGTCCATTATTCATTTTAGACGTTTTCTTGCCTACTCAAAAAAGTTGGTGGAGCAGTGACCTATTGACTCCTCCAATCTTCCGGAAACGCTTCAACCGGAATACGCTAGGATTCATACCTTATGTTTAGTTTCTGTTATAAACTATTCTATTTAAAAGTACACTAACGCAACGAAGCAGTTCCAAATCAACAGAAATTTCGTTGAAATGTATTTGTAGTATTTGTTAGTAGTATAGAAAGGATTTACCGTATCTGAGGGCGTTTTACCTGGAAAACGGCAAATCCTTGGAAACTATAATATTATCATAGGAAAATACAAAATATGTCCAACTAACATGAATGTAAGATGTACGACAAGTTAACTCTCCAGAATGCAGGAGATAGTTGCTATCAGATATAGAGTCAACTATTAATGTTATACGTTTTAAATCAGTTGTTCGAATCTGGCTGGCTCCGGCAGGACCGCAAATATGAAGTGTTGGCCCAACCGGCCCCTTTCCACTGATGTTTCAAAATATTCATCGACAGCTCCTTTACTTATAGATAGACTGGGTAAAAATTGCACGATATAAACTTAAAACTGCAGAAAAAAACTGGTTTACAAGTATTTGAATATGTGAATTCTGGTTTTGTGAATAGAAAACAGGCTGTATAATGTGTGATTATGCCATTAAGTGAATATTGAAGAATGTCAAGTCTTTATATAGAAGAAGTTGTCTTTAACAAAGGTATCTCAGTTATGATCAGCATTCTAACAGATCATTTCAATTAAAATATTCCATGTTCAGTCGCTTAAGCAGAGCGCCGGAAATGTCAGGAACAATAATACATAGAATACATATTATAATAAGATATTAATGTTATATCTTATAATTCATTTCCGATTAATTATTATATCTTCTCAATTATTAATTTCAAATGACCCCTAAAAGTCCTCATTATTTCATTTCAAAATCTCAAATTTCGACTTTCTTTTGATAAAATCGTGGTGGGTGGGCGGAATGGTCAGAGATTATTATGTGCGCGCCGACCGGAGCCGAACCAACTTCCGCAAAAAAGGAAAAAATCAATAAAATCAGATGAAATGGGGGTGGGGGGAAGGAGTTTGTAAGTTTTATTATAAATATGTATAATTAGATACTAAATACTTCTACAAAAAGAACTTTAAAGTTAAAGTTTGAAAGTATATTATACTATAAATTACAGTAGAAAAAAAGATCTAATTTAAAATATAAACTAGCCAACCAAATTTCAAACCTAACAATAAGTGAAAGTCTGATCAAATTTAAAGCCAAGTAAACAAAAATGTTTCGGTGAGTCCGCAATTACTAAACACTTTTGCAGATCATAAATCTAACGTGTGGGCTTCCGTTTGACATTGCAAAACAAAGGCTAAATCTGCTCTATTGCGAAAACAACAATAACTGGCTGCTAGAAATGTGGACTGATCGCAAACTAAACGAGACAGGCGGTCTGTTCAGTTAGAATGTACAAATATAAATTAGCCGCCATAGCCGCCATGAAATTGGAAATCTGCCAGGATTTGCAAAAATGAAGCTGATGTGTGATTTTGCAAATGATTTAATCCATATTTATAAAACTGTTTAGTCGGTTTTGGTATTCTAGAAAACTTTGAAAAGGCATTACTCTACTATTAGGTTCTTTGAACAGTAAATCGAGTTCTATAGCAGCTGATTTATCCTAGTGGTTAGAGCAGCGGTCTCTGAATCCGCAAGGATCTAAGGCAGTGGGTTCAACTCCCCGTAGCTGCAGAAGGTTTGGGAAACCAGCAGCTTACTTTCCCATGTTTCGTGCACTCGAAGACGGAATGTTAGAAAGAAGCCTTCTTTGCTCAGAAGATTCCAAAAGGAATGATCGAAGCCCTATCTCAAATAAATCTACAATTATTTTGATCCGAGGATACATGAAATAAAATACTTTAAAAAATCGAGTTTCCATCAAATGCTCAATGAAACTAACTATTCGGAAAACTCAAACAAAAAACTTGAAACCAAAGATTGAAGAAAAATGTGGAATTTAAAAAAACAAAACTTATTGAAACAGCCCTTTAAAGACATTAGAATCTGTGATATGAAACCTTACACTTTTAATATTTAGAAACTATTTCAAAATAATATTAAAAGCAAAATAAATAAAACACGCTAAAAGCTGTTCATATAAAAGTCGGAAATAACAAAAGACAATTTTAAACAAAGAGTTTAAATTGGCGTCGACGCCGACTTCTTTGTTTCAAACTGGCCGCTGCACTAGCATTAAGAGCGAGCAGTTGTCAGCTAACCGAAAAAACAGTGTAGTTTTATTTGGTCATTAAAAGAATTTAGAAATGGACAAAATAAAAGAAGTACTACATGGGTTTATAGAGTCTGTTTATGTGATAAAATAAAGCAATGTTCTGTTAAAATAAAATATATAGTTCTTAAAGAAAATTGTACTACCATATATAACTGTTTATGTATCGTAAAAGTTTATAACAAGAGGAATTGGTCTTTGTGAGAGAGAACATTGATATGAATATATAAAAATTGATGTAACAAAATTAACAAGCAAAAGTGATGATAATAATGTCGAAAACAAAAAAATAGAATGTAAAAATGAACCTACCGATATGTATCTGCAGTGAGTACATGATCTGCCGCATAAGATACCCACATGCGAACCTGTAAATAATATATACTAATAAAGAATAATTGAGTATAGTTTATTCCATAGAATAGTTAGATTAAACAATATGGTAGAAGTAGAGTGTTTTATATAGAAAAGAATAAAACAGATTAATAGACACTCAAGCTACTATGTATTTATTCCAGGTCCAGGAAGTGTTTTAAAATTTGTGTCGAAAAAAACTTTGTTATCGAAAAAGGATGCTCTGTTTTCTTGTAAAGGTAAATAATTCCTAAACTGAAAAAAATAACAGAATAAATTTATGGGTGGTCTGATACTGGAGACTTATACAACAATAATATAAGACAAAACGAATATTTTGGTTCAATTAAAAAGATTGAAGCCAATTATTATCGATTTTCCGACTGTTTTTGGTTTGAAACCTTTCTTGACAGGGCGCCGCAGTCAGAATGGAATTGTTGTGATTGAGTTATTGATCGAAGAAAATGGTTTAAAAGGGAAAGAACATAGTATTAAGTATACAGAAATAGATCGGTAGATTCGTTAACTCCTGAATCAACATGGAGCGATGAAGAAAGCTCGGATACATAAAAAATAGTATAAAACATAGATTTCTGTGAAACTTGAACAAGTTAATAGAATTCATTGTATTTTAAAGAAACATCATTCATAAACATATTATTCAAATATAATAGAAGTTCAAGAAAGTTTATAAAATTCTAACTTTGTTTACTTTTGTGACTTATCCTAGTGAGAATTGGCGGTGTTGAGGGCGAAAATAGGAAAATGTTTTTATGTTTTTATTTATTTACAAATTGTTTTGTTCTTTTGAAATGACTTCGCAGCGCGTTTGTCGTTTGAGAAAGAAATTAGAATTTGGTAAAATCATATAAACTTTATTCATATAGCAAATGAATATAAGAGAGAATAACTACTGATTTACGTAAACGTAATGAATATAAGAGTGAATATAAGAGTACGTATGTAAATGTTTATTCCAAAATATTCTAAAGTTCAAATGTTTCAAATGAAAAAGCGACATTACAGCTACTGTTTTGTCTATCGGCAAAAAGCAGCACAAAGTTCAGATCAAAATATGTTTTTGTAACAAAAATAAGCAATAACAGAATAAAGAAATATATAATATACAATAATAAAAACATTATTAAATATTAAAATAACTAAAATAAGCCTACCTCGCCTAGACTTTCACTTTGTTTTGAGCTCTGATTGTCCATATCTTCCTGGTTTTGTTCCGAATGCTTTGGTCGAAGATAGAACCACTTAGAAGGACCGTTAGTCCAACGTTCATCTATGTCAACACTAAAAATAATATATTTATAAAACATAAACTAATTTATAAACTAAAAGTGTAGTTTAGAATATTGATGTTACATCTCAGGTCATATAATACCATGTACCTGGTCTAGATTAGAAGTTATATAAGATATATATTTCTCATTTTATTAAGAACTAGTTAAAATAATTACAACCTTAGAAAAGACAGTTTTATTTCAAGATATAATTTAAAAATAACAACTAAACTACAAAAGTTCCACTAAACTCTTTAAAGTATAAATTGAGTTTTAATCTTATTATAAATGATATATGAACTTAATTACAATAAACGGAAAGCGCCGTTTGTTTAGAGCTATTTATAAGAGGCAATCTTGCAAGAAATAATGTTATAACTAAATTAAAAACAAACCAAAACAGCCATCTTTTCTTCATTTAACTCAAATAAAGGTGTTTTCCTTGTAAAAAGTAAGAATTATAGTTTTTGACTCCTATATACCGCGGAGTTTTTCTGACTGACTGAGCACTGCTCCAGCATGACTGATTTATTCTCTATTTACTTTTTTAACATCGCGGGTGGCAAACATTTTCTCAACGGCGGCTACGGCGGGTGGTCTATTCTTTCAAAGTCAATGCTCTCAACGGGAGAAGAGTTCGTGAAGTTCTTTTGAACAAAAATGACTCAGATTAACGTCACCTTGGGGTTTTGTAGGGTATTTTGTGATGGTTTAGGATTCGATTATTTGTTGAATATGGTTAAGTGTTTAGAGAGTTTATAATACAAAGTTATAACACCTTCAATTCGAACTAAATATCTTGGAACAGTAAAATAAGGAAGAGACAGTTCATTCTAATTGGTTGTTCACGCTAGACTTATCTTATTATTAGTAAAATTTAAATTTAAAATAACAGATCAGATAACCAACTCTACCATATAATATCAGATAAAGTTAATCGTTTGAACAAAAAGCCATCAAAATCGTAAAATTACTCAATTAAGTAAAGTTGCAAAAAGAAAATATTTCTAAAAGTTAAAACTTGTTCTCTTTTTCATTGTCCAGATTCAGATCAATTAAATAATTGAGCAGAGTTATGAATCATAGTAAATGACGTCACTTTCAGTGTTAAGAAAGCAATAGAGAAACACAAAAAGTGAGTGCATTTTCATCAAAATTTCACTTTTTTATAAATATGATTTATTAAAAAGTTCGACCGAAAGCGCTGCTTCATTTGAGCTTAAAGAAAAGGCAAATCTGTTTCTTTATTGATATTTCATTTAATTTCATAGTATCGTAGCACAATTCGTACAGAAATGTGGTCTAGGGGTTTTCAAGGACTGCCGTCTCTAGAGAATTCGTAATTTGAAAGAACGATGCCAAGAATAATATTTACTTAAAATCTCCTATTTTTGGATTAAAAAGAATATTTATTGTAAATTTTTTAGAATTTCATTCATGAATGCACAATTTATTCCGCTCCGTGTTGAAATTAATCAGCGCCGAGTCAGTGAAGAAATTTATTGCACAATAAAAAAGTGCGACCTATGGCCTAATGGTTAGAGCAGCAGATTACGAATCTGTGAGTGAAGAAAGAAGGGCGGGTTCGATCCTCGTTGGAGCCGTACGTTTTAGAAATTAAGTACTTTATCACGGAAAGCAATACACACTTTTTCAAAAATGATTATTGATAATGAATGGCGGAACCTGTGGTCGTAGTATAGAAACGCGGCAAAAACTGCCCGGGCTCTCATGCGGACATTTTCATACTATGGCGGTGGAACCTAATAAGTCACCAAACACTTTCTGCAAAACTACACGTGTTATCTTAAAGTTGATTTTTGTAATTGTATGTACCACAATACTCTAAATAGTCATTTAGGCATAAATTTTGTTCAAAAATTTGCTGTAACCGTAAAATACGACTAATTATATAATTAACGGAAATATAGTCGACGATAAGAAAACTTATAAACGATTAATATTAATAAAGTGTCGATCAGCAAGAATTATAATAAAGGAAAGCGGAAACGAACAGTGGAAAAGAGATTGTATGACAAAATGATTAATCGCAGTGAGAGCTTATTGTCTTTATTTGTTTAAAATTCTCTAATATGTGAAAAGAATCTTCAAATTTGGAGAAATTAATTAGTAATAGAAACCTCTTTCAGAATAAGTTAATACTTCTATGCGAGATCTAGAACTTTCCTTATTAACACTATTTCTTAATAACAATCATAATTCATTAATAAACCTCGATAATAGCTCTAGGGGCGATAATTCATGTGAATGAATGTAGGATCTATCGATTTTCAAAATTTCCATGCAATGCTTTTCAAAGGCAAAGATACATGCGTGCAGAGCTCTCGGTGTATGTTTTAGTATAACTTATATTATATATTTATATTCTAAACATACCGTATTTGTCCGTGAAATACAGAATTTATTCCTCTTATTAGGTCGTGCCACAGCGTCATTTTAATTGATAATATTCCGCGTGTATTACAAGGCAAATCGAGCCATTCCTCGGAAAAACGGCCACTATGAATTCGAAGACGGGAAGGATTCTGAAAAATAATTTAAATATACGGAATAAAAAAGATTTCCGATTTAAACAATAAATACACATAGGCAGGATAAAACTTTTGCAGTTTAGTGTATTACAGCCGGACCAGATTTTTATCTCAGCGGCCAGTCATTGAAAATTCAAATAGCTCACTATTGTTATACACAAACTTTTCTTAAGGAAGCTAACAAATTGAACAATATAAAAAAGAAAATCTAAGTAACATTTATTCATATTTGTGAAAGTTGTTTTCTTTTATGAAATAAGGGAGACCCCTTTTTTGTTATCTAACAGTGTTCACAATGATAAAAGAATGACTAACAGAAAGTCCGCATCATAAGCAACTACTAATTTTAGGAATAATATCCGTTAAACATAGGGCTGCAGCTTTTCTTTATTTGCATCATTTTTGTGGACTTTATTATTACTCTCGGTTGAATTTCCTTAGTTTCAGGACGGGTCCGCAGATATTTTTCAAAGGCCCGATCCGTCCCGTTGATAGGTTTGCCGTCCAACTTGTCCAATCAAGTTTGATTAATTATCAGAAGCATCTTCCTAATAATAACACCTACCTTTTCTTGTTGGTTTGATGTTACAAGTAGATATAATTCTTGTGCTTCCTTTAGGCCTAAACCGCAATAATCGACCACCCTGTAAGCAAATAATAAAGTTATTTCGAAATAAAAACGGAAATATTAAATAAAAAACTGTAAAATGTGTATCATGTGATCATTATTGTAAACGAAATTACGGCCAGTGTTAGAGTGTATTTTAAGGTGTTTTTGTAAGAATTACTCTATATTGAAAAAGGAATGATTATAATTTTGTTTATATGCTCGGTTTCTTACAAAGTCGTGACTTTGTGTATAAAAATTTGTTTTAAAATCTAAATATAATAGTTTACTTCCTTTAAAATTCCGTTTATGTTGTTTATAATAAGCTTAGAACGGTTTGTATAGCTTTTAAAGAGATTTAGACTTCTCCAGTTCCTAAAAGAAGTTTATTCCTTTCTTTTTTACAAACATATAGTTCCCCATTACAATTATATTGAACGAAGAACCTAGAACTTATCAAGCACAGTAGAAAATCCTTAACAGCGTCCTCAACACACAAAAATGTTAATCCTTGACCGGTTCGGCGGTTTCTATTGATAACGCGATCAAATGTAACCTTTGTAAAGGAATTTTAACTATTTTTAATGTAAAGTTTAAATAAAAAGATTAAAAAGTGGGCGTTTTTGTTATCAAAAACGCAAGAAGAATAGGAAATGACCGTTGCGGAAGTCGGTTGGCAGCAACGACTGGGAATTAAATGAGAAACTCAAAAAGGAGAAAACTCAAAGGAATTCAAAGAGTTTGAAAAAGGATGGAGAAACCGAATTACCGGAGATATTTGAAAGAGATTTTTGCAAGAATCGTACAATTGAAGAACTTATGATGGAATGGAAAGGGTTCTGGTCAGAAGATTAATAAATGAATGACCGAACCCCATTAAAAGGAAATCAACATTTATTATAAAGAATGAGTTAACAATGCAGGTTGCAAAAAGTGATATGAAGTATCTGAAAACAATTTCTGCAAGATCATGAAAACTTTTAGGATATTTGTATTTGAAACATCTAAATTCGTTATATTGAAGCAGGTTTGCTGAATAATGTACATATTAACTGCAAGCCGATACACTACTAATAGTATTGCAAAACATAAGCCCACCAAACATTCATTACATGGTAGCTCATTGGACGGTTTGCGTAAATATATTTTCTGTAATAATACAAAACTGAAATATTCTTAAATCTTGAAACTATGAATATCAACTGTTCAGACTGACATTGCCCAGTTAGAAACAAGGTGTTCCCCACCCAGAGAATCACAGACTTTTCTTCCTGATCAAAGATTACTGTAATTTCATTGGTCCAGTTATTTCTCGGCGGGACGTCGGTTTCGTGCAATAAATCAACCCAAAGTAACGATTTACGTGCTTTTAGTAGCGAAAAAGCGGGTTTCCAACTATTTTCGATGGTTTAGAAGACGTGTCTGCTACTATATAATAGTTAACAAAAAGGAATGTTGTGGGAAAAATTGAACTCTTTAAATAAGAATAAAATAAAATATAAAGATTGGAATATACTTTTAAAAAGTGAAGAGGCCGTGTCCCTTGCGAAGGTTTGCATACAGGATCATTTAACGTAGCAGGCGACAAAATGCTCATATTAAACAGTGCCAACGTTCTTTTGTATTGAAATGCTTACAGTTAGAATGCCGGAACTCTCTTCAAGAAAATAGGTTCCTTTGCATTAAATTAGTTTCGATTTATATAACAGCTAGGATAAAATAGTATCACAATGAAATTCTAAATTAGAAGAAACTATTGATTATTAAAATAATTACTACTATAAATAACATTTATAAATAAAGTAAGTAATAGTTGCCTTTTAGGCGTCTTTGCTATATTAAATTGAGGTCATCTTGGTATATTTGGCGCGCATATCTTATTACATTACAAAAGTTAATCTGCAAATTAAAATGAATAATATAATTATTATTGTAAAAAGAAAGTGAATAACAAGATATAGTGTTACAATAATAGAAATATTAGATTATCTTAAGAAGTTTAGTTTAGAATATTATTATATTATTAATTGATGTGTTTACATGAATTTGACCCCGTCATACAAGAGCTACTATAAAAGATGTAAAGTCTAATCTACTATTACTATTACTAAAAAATGTAGGTTTATTTATCACATAGCTATTAAGTTATATTACAGTATTTTATGTATAAATAGATAGGTTGCCAGTATCCGCGAGAAAGTAAGTTTTAAATAAAAATAAATGAACATTCTGTAGATTAGGAACCTTTTCTTCAAAGTACATTCTTTTTTATGTATTATCGCTGCTCTCATGATACTCCGTTGCAAATCTAGTACTTGTTAGTATCTTAAAATAAATAAACATATGTAATTATTCGTTTATAATCTTGTTGAACATTGTTTTAACAATAGAAAACAGCAAATCGTGTGAAATATTATTCCGCCAAGAGCAAAATTCAAATGTTGGCCAATTCCTTTTGACTGTGCGGGATGTAATTGTAATATCGACTTTCAATATTGTGAAATTGTAAAGAAAACGACGGTTTAGTAATAAAAGAAAGAAAATAACAAAAGATTATTAAGAAAATAAATGAGTCAACAAAATAGTAATATTAGATCGATAACAGAATTGGCTTGAAACTTGAAAGATTGCCAAGTAGGATGCGAAATCCGGTAATAAAAACCTTGAAAGATTGCCAAGTAGGATGCGAAATCCGGTAAGAAAAACTGTAAGATGACAGGTAATTCAGTCCCTATGGATGAATGCAATCCGAGAAACACGAAGCCTGTATTGGTAACATATCTGAACTCATGTGGAATAACGATGTCCGATAACCACGTAGTATCTAGATAAACTAAGGAAGAGGCAAAAATAACAATGACCAATGAATGTTTTTGTGATTTGTAATAGAATGGTAGAGTAATATATATACACAAAGGTTATAAGACAAATAATAATAATTTATTCCATAGGTTCCATAGGTTATAAGACAAGACATAAGATAGGTTTTTACTTTAGCGCTGGGCAACCATTTTCTTCCATAGGTTTGACAAATATAAATATAGGTAATTTATATGATACCAGCAACAGTTTATAGCTTAATGTTAACAAAACTTAAACTATTTCTATAGCAATGTTCATATAAATAAAAGATCATAATATAGTTCATATATGAATTATGCTTAACGTTTAGACTAAATAACATATAATTCATTTATAGGCCTAGAACATGTGTGCTGTATGTAAGTATCTGAAAACTTGGTACTCTATGAAACACGGGAAAACATCCTTGTTATTCGGAAAGAAAATATATTTTCTAAATTTTATTAATAAAACATATGTACATATACAACTCAAATATGTGCAAAAGAGGTTTTTGAATATAAGTTTTAAAAAAAAGAGCTGACCGGAACCCGTTTGCGAACTTTAGTAGCTTCAAAGTGCCTAATTGGGTGGATGGTCGAATTGGAACGGAAATGTATCAGAGCCGCGTCTGAACCAAAGAATATGTACTACTGCGAGTGTTAGCATCATATAGTTAATAAGTTATTTCCACAGAGAATTATATTTTAGTAGTATTATTGTTATGAAAGCCTGAGTTAAATTTTGAAAAATAGGGGAACTTCCATTTTTTTGTTAAGCTGTCCTTCCACCACCATTTTAGAGTGATCACTATAAGATATATAAAATAAAATTTTGAACTCGATGTATCAGATCGCTGATAAGTTCATTGAGAATGGATTTTTCGCTGACAAAAATTCTAGAAGCGGCGTAAGCTCTAAGCGCCTGTGTGATCTGTTTAATTCTTTTTATTAGTTTTGGTTTGATCCGAGTCGTCCAACCTAAAGTTAACTCCCTTATAAAGGTTTATCAAAAGTTAAAATAAATGAAAGGATTCTTGTTTTGTTATTACTCATTCTACATTTGTTGAATCAAAAATATGATCATATATTAAGTCTGTCATATTTATATATTTCATTGCTCTACATGTGCTTTCAATAAATTGTTTGTGTCATTTTGAATAAACATTTTTCTCAATAGAAACGCAAGAAATAAGACATATTTTATGGGTTTCGGCAGTATTATTTGTAGTAAATAACACTTAAACATTCAAAAGAACTATATAACACAGAGCTTAAAACAAAGTTATTGAGGTCATAGTCAGTATAGTTAGTAGCTAGGTTGTTAGCGGTATATCCTGTAGAGATGGAGTGTTAGAAATACATATTAATTGAACAGTTAACTATTGATTTAGAAGATTCACAGAGATTATCAATGCCTAAATAAATTTATAAATAAATATATATTTATAATGTGCTCCTACAAAGTGTCAAAGCTAATTATAATATTTAATGTAAAAGAAACAAATTATATTTCTAAGAAGACTGTTCATAAAACTATTTCTCTAAACTCTGTTACGTTCTATTTAAGCAACTCCTTTTCAAAGAAACTTCGTAGAAAAGTTTCTGAAAATATTTTAAACGTTAATCAAGAGAATGTTTGTTTTAGAAAGAGCAAAAGGAAGCGCCATGTTCTAAAATGTTAAAACCCATATTGTTATACAATTAAACTATACAATACATGTATTATTTAGCTATAATATTTTAATAATAATAAAGTATATTGCACAATTCTCTATTCTTCATTTCAATAGTTTTCCTTCTATTCTATTGACTGACATTTTTGTTTGTTGTGTACTTTAGTGATAAAAACTGATAGGATGAGTAGTTTAGAAGGTAAAAAGAACAAATAATAAAAAAGGTTAAAAAGCGAGGGCGGAAGGAGGTTGGACGTCAGATAAATTGAAACAATCCGGAGAAAGGGTAAACGGCACGTTTAAAGGTTTAAAGGGATAGTCTTATCATATGATACGTTATTAACAATAAGTTATATATGCTTTGAAGTTCAAAAGTATAAGAGATTTAGTTAGGAAAGTTTAGTTAAAATAAAATATTAATTATTACCATTAGATAAGATTAACATACATAAACAACGTTTGTAAGTCGAAAGTTTCACGATTGTAATTTATGCTTTATAGATATATATAGACAAGAAACAAGGTTGTAGTTACATAACACTATGTTCTTTGGTATTGTTTTTTAAAGAGAGCAAAACATATTATATTTTTAGTTTCTTATAGTATAAAACATACAATAATAATCAGACAATTCTTTGATAACATGAAAACAATCTACAATTTCTGTTACTAGTTAGTTCTTCTATATAAACTACATCAACTACGATTTCTAGCGTTCAAACAAATAAAAAATGGGGCCTTTCCGAGCAAAAATTCATCATTGAACAACAGTTGTGAGAGCAACGAGTGGGAGGTCTCATTTAATATAGAATGAAGATTAAGTATATAAAAAAATAGTTTTATGATTAAACTAATATAAACAAAAGAAATAATACAAATTCAAGAGAATTCAAAAAGAGGTTCAAGATTTTACATCGATTCGGCTGAATTACTCAAATAGTAAAAAAAGTAAAGTTTTTCATTACGCCTGTTATATAAATAGTTTTTATTTTTAGCTAAAACATTTTGAATTATGTTTAGTAGCAAACAATTACTTGTATCAATGCTTAAGAGTGAAAAGAGATAGAATAAAATAATTGTATTTATTATAATATTAAATAAAAATAGCAAAAGTATAATCAATAAACAAAATAACTCACTTTAGTTGAAATCGTCCATTTTCCCTCCTAATATCAAGACAGATTTGGCCTTGAACCTAAAAAGGTCGCGTATTATTATAATTAGTATCATTTACATTCAAATTAGCAGGGCAGACCCCATTGTTAAGTGTTCAATAATGTAAAGAAAGATATTTCGTGTTGCTTAATAACTTTTGTTTATATATTGACGCAAACTCAACTTCGTTTTGTTTTAGCTCAAATGAAAAGTTCCAAACAAATCTGCTTTATATTTCAATAAGCGGATACCAATTAAGATTTATTGATTATTATGTCCTAATTATTTATATAATCTAAAAACTTACTTCTGGATTTTTACTAACAACCCTTAGAGGCAGCGTTATTTCTCTTCCTGATATCTTTACTAACTCTTTACGTTTTATAGATATTCTACCAATAGGTCGCGGTGCCTTGCCGGGAGCGCGGGAACCTAAAATAAGGTTATTTATAGACTGAGTTACTGTATAAACTTATATATTATTCTTATGCTCTTATTATATTTTGTGTAAAATATACTAAAAATGAAAGAGAAATCTTTATATAGCATGTATTTCCTATTATAAAATGTTTTCTTTTCCAAAAGACGCCAATATTATGTTAGCGTACCTTCTAGTATAACAATATGAAGACTTGAAAATAGCGGACAGCCGGAATGTGAGAACTCTTCGACTAATGGATCACTAAAAGATAAATGTAAATATGATATTTTCTTTATTTAGTAATGAAAAGTATTTTGAATTAAATTATTTACAAACACACTACTAGATCTAGATTTGTTATTAGAAATTAGTAAGCAATAAATGATTAGAATATTAATGAATAATTATGTCTGTAAACAATAGTTGCAAAAAAGTAGAATAAATATATTTAAAATGGTTGTAAACATACGATGATTGTCTTTGCAATGCTGCTGAATAATGAATATCCCGATGGTCAAGTTTAGCAATTAAGAATAAAGGTTTAGATGATGATCCTTAATATTATTTATTTTATTATTAAATGTGTTTTATAATATAGAATATGTATAAAAACTAAATAAGCTACCTCGTATTCCCTTTATTTGAAGTACTTTTACTCGAATAATGTCGATTATCCTTAGATTTCCGCATCTTCGACCAATCTGAAATGACAACAAAAAGTGTTACTAATACAACGTTTTACCAAATTGAAATGTTTTAAAAGCAAAACTGTAGAAAGGCAAAAATGGCTAAAACAGAAGCAGAAACGGTCCGGCCACTTGCCGAAAAGTCGGTCACGGAACGACCAATCAACTTTTCGTATTCCTGGGACATAATACTTGTTAGCTTATAATAACTAAAAGGAGTTTTAAAAGTAAAATTGTTTTACACAAAATATATTTAAAGTTTCAAAAAGTTAATCGCTTTTGAATCCAAACATTCATTCTCTAATTAAGGTAACAACAAAAGAGATATTATCTATTTTTCTATTAAACTTACCACTCTTTTGCTTTTCTCATCTGGTGGTTTTATTATTTTTTTATTTTCTTTCGGTCTATTTTCTTGGTTTTCAAAATCGCAGATTCCACTGCTATGAGCATCTGGTGAAGGAGGAAATTGTAAGGAGTTGGTGCATCCTGGACCACCCACAACCAAATCGAGACGGGGAGGTTTCTAAAAACACTTTGTTATAAAGATTTCTATCCCGGGATTAGTTTCAAAAACTATATTTTCTCTCGGTACGTAATTGCACTTAAAAAATACGGCTTTATTGTTTTCGATAATATAATTCATTGGAAATTTTGTTTATGTTATATAAATAAATAGCACAATTAGAAACTTTAAAAATAAAAACGCATTATTATTGCATTTACTTCCAAATCTAGTCTATATTCTCAAATACACGAAATTCCTTCATATGGGTTTCTAATTGTGAAATAGTTTTGATTTCTTTATTAAAAATAGCATTTAATAAAACCCTATTATATTATACTAATCGTCTTACATTCTCCATTGTATGTTTCTTAGTTGCTCTTATGGATAATCTGCCACCAATATGACGAACTACAGGACTACCAGGAGGAGAAGCGCGTTCGGTAAGACTTTCTTTTAACCTAAAAATAGAAGGATTAGACACTTCTTCATTTAACGGAAATGCATTAGGATTTCAATTCTGAATTCTTATTAAACGAGCACGGTACTCTGGCTTCCTTCTGAATGGTTACCTATTATTTAACAGAATTGAGTACAATAACCTATAAATTATGAGACGGAGTAGCACTTATTCAAACCTCTTTTAACCGTCGAATGTACTCTAAAACAACAAATAGGCAATCTTACCTTATTGGAACAGATGACGTCGTTGTTGGTTTTAAATCTCCAATATCGGATGATGAAGATGATGATATAGAGAAAGTCTCACTGCGACTGGGAGTCTGAATTTACAATTTCATTAATTATTTGGGTTTTGTTCAATTGTTGGATAATCATTACTCAAATAAGCTTCAAGTTAGCATAAACATTCCAATCTATACTTTCTGAACACTACGACCCAATAACTTTCTGGTAACATATGTAATATTAATTACAGTAATCCTTACTAACCTGCGCATCACTTGAATCTAACGGTATGAATGATGTTTTATCTTCATTAGATATAACATTTTCAATGCCAACATCAGATTCTTTTCTCTTAAATGATCCTTGTCGACTAAATGTCGGCTCCACACAACTTTCATCTGCTTTTCGCTTAATCGAACTCCGCGATCCCGTTCTATGGAATGCAATTGTGTCCTCAGATTCTTTACGGAGTGAACCTGAAATTATTTAAAAGATTAAGATACAATGTAAAAGGTTGAAATAATATATGCTTAGCAGTTTATCCAGTAACAAAAAGTAATACAGAAACATCTTAGGCTAAACTAAAGTAGAAGACTTCTATTCTGATTTATTATGTTTAGAACCAACATAATGTTATAAGCAACTTAATCAACTGCACTTGACAATATTTTTGTTTGCTCGATTCATTTTTTGGTTTTAGTTCCACAAACAGTAGAATTAGAATAAGAAAATATATATAAGAGGTAAATGAGTTCTAATGTTTTATGTTAAGTTAATACAAAACTGTGCGTACCTGATCTCGAAAAGGAGGAACAATTCCCCTCATCTTGTAGGGTTACTGTACTTTCCACCTTTCTTTTCATAGAACCCTTAGAGCCTTTTCTTGCGAATGTACTCGGTTCCGCTAGAGGAAATATGTTCTCAGAATTAGCTGTCGAAGTTGCCAATTCTTCTTTTTGTTTGCATATTTCATCATGAAGATTAGTTACTTTCTCTAACAACGAAGCGCAATACATGTCCTTCGGAAAGACCTCAAGATATAGTATAGATTAGACATATTATTCATATTATATATATTTATGTGTAGCTCCAGGGCTATAAAAGAAGCAATATCAGGATCATCGGTCAACTAGATTTTGAAACAAACTAAAAGGTACAGGGCAAAAAATAAATAAACCTGGTTTTTTTCTTGGAATTATTTTCTTTTCTTCAAGTTATAGTATTTGAATACATAACATTTACCGTACTGCAGTGTATTCGTTATATATTTGCATATTAACACAGATCGAGTAAGTAAACTACACCACAGCTGTCATGGTGAGATGGCCGAGTGGTCTAAGGCGCTGGTTTTAGGCACCAGTCTCTTCGGAGGCGTGGGTTCGAATCCC